>DWON01008474.1:0-12102 GCA_018251015.1 Phocides pigmalion okeechobee | reverse complement strand
TACGGTTCAAAAATCTGCCCTAGGATGGCTGAACAAACCGTCTAAGTGTAACAATAGGCGTCTATATAGAATATTATATATAAAAAGCTAGTATAACGTGTATTAGCAATTTAAAAGCAAAAATAGTGGTTTGAAATACCGTTACGGCGATCGGAAGCCGTGTCGACCACAAATTACTTAATTCGAACGTATTCATTACTGTTTTGAAATAATGGTATCATTTTGCAAGTTGATAGTTATTGAAGTGCCCAGTTAGGCACAGCCTGTCGCGGATCGACGGACTGTGACCGCTGTGCAACTATTATCGAGATCGTAACTCGATTTGAACATAACGGTACAAACATAAGACATACTATTAGGCCAGTTGCTAATCACCATCTTTTAAAAATGTTGCGTATTAAAATTGTCTTGTTTATTATTGTGATTTTCAAAAGAAATTACTGTCTATTATTTAAAAACAAAAATTGTCTTTTCACTTACTAAATCGTTAAAAGAAGCGAGTACTAACAATGTAGAAAAAGTGAAATGTAATAATATAAATAAATTAAAATATTAAGGCTGGAAAGATGGAATCCAAACTCGTAAAATCATTATAAAAATGAAGCCATATTTATCTAAATGTGACTTTCCTAACATGCATAACAACTTAACTTCATTCTAAAAACACTAATATATGTAAAGTTATTGCATCTTTTATAACTAACAACATAAAAATCTAGACCTGTTTATTAGGCTTAAATTAGTATTTATAAATCTCTTATTTTATATGTATAATATATCATTTATGGTTAACATTTATGATCAACTCTGGATTGAGTTAACGTTGAGTTTTCCTAATTACATTCATCCATTTCGAAATGCCACATATGAAGTAAATTTCAAATAAGCTTGTTAAAAAAGATAGCAGTGCATGATAGAGGCTGACGTAGAAAGACTCTAGTTCCATAAAATATTTGTATAGGCCCATATATCTTTACGTACTTCCTTGTAGTACTTAGAAGTTACAGTTTAATTTTAGGTAAATTACTTTAATTTTAATTTATGTTTTAGAGTATTATCTATCCTTTGCACGTAAAAAAACCTACTGTCGTAGATAAAAAATCTGTGAGCTTGCTTTGTTTTATTTTAAGATTATCATCATTTATTTTCACGGAGACATTTATACATAGCTTTGTTATTTAAATTTTTCCCATAAAATACAATATTTTTTTATCTAATTAGTTTTTATGGCTTATTGGAGAATTTACTTGCTTAATTGCAGGCGCCAGTCGATATTGAAGGCTATTCGCGCTCCCATAAAATTATAAAGTTTTGACATGCAAATTATCGAGACACGCGCCATAAAAGTGTGGCTTTCTATAAATCTCTATACGTCATTGATGTATGTATGTTTACGAAGTAACTGTCTTTTTCAATAGCAATAAGCATTACATACGACTTTAAACTGGCAAATATCAAGAGTTAAAAAGCGTTAATCGTGACTACCCATTATATAGTACAACGTAAGGATTACATGCCTATTTTCGTAATAGATCTCATACTTCTCTGTTATTTCAGATAATTTTGCAATATCAGATACGTTTTAATAGGACTTTATTGTAAAAAGGAAATTGTTAGGATTCATATTCATTCAATAGCCTTTCGAAGTGCACCCAGCCACCTTACTGTAACTACAACCATTACCTCGGCTGAAGATGTCGTTGCTCATGTAATTCTTTGGTCCCTCTACTCCTCGCGGATGGAGCCGGGGTGTTATAATTGAAAGTATTCGCCGAGAGGATTTGTATAAGTAAAAGTTTGACATTAACTAATTCCTCTTCCAAGAAATTTGGTATTTTTTTAGGAGTTCTCCCTTGACACAAGGGGAAAACAACTAGTCAACGCGTCTATGCGCTAGTAACTTTTCAAAGGAAGTCAATTTGTTCTTGCACGTAACTTTTCTATACAGTAAACAACAAAACCTAACCAACATGGCTTATCGGCGTGACGGTAAAAACACTCACCAGGTTATTGCAAAATCACAAGCAATTTTGTTGCAGAAAATGCAGGTCACGGAACAACTTACCTAAGCACTAAAATAACTTTGAAGCGTTTTGCGAATATTAATACTTACTTTAGTATTTATCATCAGACTTTATGGTTAAGTTTATAACGTACGAGGTACCTTTTACTTAGTTAAGCATCAATATAATTGCCGTTTCTATTTGCAATTTAAATATAAATGCTATATCTTGTTTATCTATTAGGTAAGTACCTACGTTTTTCCAGAATAGGTAAACAATTTATTATTATACAAATAAAAAGACTTGTGATTTTTTTATCCTTTTTCCGTTTTTTTATGTACTTGAAATAGCATACGAATATGAGAGTATGGAGATCTTAGTAAGTTGTTAATGCGGTCAGCGGACATCTGTAACTAACTTCACGAGGAAATCGAACTCCAATCGATTACTGATTCGATGTTACCATCATGTTAGTCCTAAGGAGTTACGCACTTCTTCACCGACTTCGATTGAGACTTCTTTTGTATATGAAATTTGCTCAGATATCTGTGATTAGCAGTGACGATAAGGTGGGGTTCATGATGGTTTTCTTCTTTGATTTCATAAACATGTACGTTTTAACACTTGGAATATACAATGTCTCTCCTAGTTATGACATGCCTAAGCACAGAAAATATATGTATATTACGATTACGATTATCTTACGATATCGATAATACAACTAACCGAAACCAATGTTGCTATGTATGTTAGTGTATAATTTTAGGGTCTGCATGGTACCTGGCTATCCAATATGGGTGAGAGGGTGATGCATAGCGTAGTCGTATTGGTTTGTAGCATGCAGTAAAGCAATAAATTCCAATAAGGCGTTCCAACTTTGTCTTTCATTAGTAACAAAAGTTCTCGATCGAGTTCAGGTAACCTAACTTACCAAAACTAAACTAAAGTACCAACAATCAATCAAATTATATTTGAAGTTGACTACGGATGCGCATGGGTGACAGAGAATTGTACACCATGACAATAAACGTTGTCTGTATGGTTAATATGAGTTGAAATAGTTTATATAAGTGTTATTAGTCACCGATATTATATTTAATTCGGTGTAGTATAGGTTTTACATCGAAATACAGCAGTGACATTGTATTTTTTCTTTTTTATGCGAGAAGAGTAGCAAACGAGTACGCAAATCCATGTACAATCGCAAACATAGCTAAAATCTTATCTGATTTCGGACATAGATGCGTTGCTACTCCTGAGGAATACGACGGTCGCCTCGCTTCAAAGTGTAACCGGCAACGGCCACTCTCCAAACGAAACACAAGTAATGCTTTACGGCGGATTATGAGAACGGCGGCGGTGGAACCATTCCGGTCGAACTATAGTTCTGTCAACTTTACGTAGATAAAAATACACAATAATAAATGGTTCTCCGTAAAAACACAATTTATTCCCCAACAAACATGTAAACGCTCGAGAAAACGCAAGCGCCGTAAAAATATTACACGGCATTTATAAAGTACTGTCTTATAGGCCTTAGAGCCCAACAAAATGTATTATGAAAGTCTTTATTATTCTGAATAGTGTTCCCCTAACTCTCTGCCCTTATTACATTTTACGATTGTGCCTATTTGTGTGAGGTGTAGAAAGCTTATTTGCAACCTTGTACCGTCTACAGTTAACCATTTGCGTGGAGTTGTAAACTTTCTTACTATTTTACGACCAAGACATTTTCAGTGCGTATTGTACGCAAAATATGTACATTTTCGTAAAATAACATGTAAGTCACTTTTACATAAATGATTTTGTAAAGCACCTAATCTATCCTATCAGATTATGTATTGATTTTTACGAATAGGTTCGTAGAACTTGTAATTAAAGTAGTTAATAGTAATTATGTATGACATTAAGATTTTTTTCTAATAGATTAATTTACTCTCGTTGCTTTTTAGACGTGAAGTTTTTTTTTATATACAATTTAAGCGAGAAACTTACATCGTTTTTTTAGGCAAGACGTATGTTTTCCATAAAGTTTACAGGATCTTAAAACTGACGATTAACATTGCGTGACAATTCTGTGAAAAATTAGAAGCGTACTGACATAGATTTAAAATTTATTTGCATAAATGTAGTGAAAGGCAAGCAGTTTATCTGATGTTTAGTGGACACTGCCCAAAACAGAATAAGAGGGCGTTCTAGTGCGTTCGGAGGCTAAACGATCGTAACGGTTCATTTACAAGTTTACAGCGTGCGGGGCTCGCGCGTGATCCAGCCCGCCATCGGCGAAAGTTTTATTTAGGGCGTGCCAAATAAAAACAGGTCATGAGTCCCGAACGGATTGATATGAATACCATTTTGTAAACGTTCAAAGTGGGATATTGTGTTAGCAGTTACAAAACAATATTACATTGTAACTTTAGTAACACGATAAATCGCATATCCAGATGTGGATACAGGATTTCTTTTGAGGTTTATAATTTAGAGTGTCATGTGATTTTATTTGTCTTGTACGTATCGATGTAATTGATAACTTTACCCTATAACGTAACGTTTTGTGTTAAGTTTGCAATATCTCAATCACGATCTGCCCAAGGATGTGTAAGAAATACACGTTTTAAATACTTGAAATTGTAGTCTAAATCAAACAAGATTTTATAAATCCAGTATCCAATAAAAACGTAAAGGTAAATAATTAAATAAAATCATTTAATCTGTTTAATAGTAAGGAGAGAATATAGAAGACTACACTTTGAAGCGAGGCAACCATCTTAGTCCTCAGGAGTAGCAACATGTCTACGTTCGAGCTCAGATAGTTTTTCGGTCGTGTTTGTGGTTGTACGTGGATATTTATGGGCTGCGACTAATTAACACTAGGTGGTTTGCATGCTCGTTAGCTACTCTTCTCACATAGAAAAATATATAAGAGAATATATACACAAACATAAATATGAATAAAACACCAAATCAAAATATAATAAATCAAAGTTTTTCTTTAGAGAATAAATTTGGAATGTAAAAAATTACCACTGATGAGAAGCACAAATAGACATAATAATATACGCAATAAACATATATACATTATTATATTAGAAGTCAAATATTTTTGGTTCAACACTTTTCGGTTTAGCCGCAGTAGGTTCGGATCATGCCCGAGTCAGACAGTCCTGCTGAATGCGGGGTGAGTGGCTACCTCAATTTACACACTCGTGCGGCTGGCGTGCAAACTTGGTATAAAGAAGCGGCTCGAGGGCCGAGATTGCAAAAGTTCAAAGGTGAAGAGTTCCGCTGTCTAAACCGGGGCGTGCTGCCCCGCGTAAGTAGCGGTACTTTAGATTCTAGATTTGCGATTGGCTGTATCAGCTGTATGTCAATATTTTGCCTGTACTCTTGTGGTTGAAAAAAATGAAAAGCGGTAGGGTTTTTGTCTGTTGATATTGATGTTGCATAGTTAAAAATGTTGCCTTTTCAAATGGCCTTTTAGCAAAATAGTTTTCCTCTAATAAATTGCCATGTTTTAACCTGATTAGTAGTTGGCATTTACTGAAGCTGTAGATTTTTGGGGTTCAAAAAGAGTTCTGTAAAAATTAACTTTGAATAAATGACATTTGACTTTAAAATTTAAGTTAGTTCTACTATTTAGCGCATTAAAACAAACAGAAAGACGCAATAGTTTTTAGTTTGGTATATTTAAGTGACGTAGTAAATCATAGCAAGGCATTTACACGGTTGAACACATAAAGAATTTGTGGCATAGCTCAAGTTTTCGCAATGATTGATGAGACCGGGAAACTCTGGTTTGAATTTACGGTTAGGAAACATTGGAAATATATGTAAGTTCCGGACAAAATAAATATGTAGTAAAATATTAAAATTAGATCTTTTTATTATATGCTGAATGGATCATAATTGGGAGTGGGTATCTAATTGGAAAATCCATTGAATAATTTTGATTTTACGTTATAAAAAAGTAAGGTTTAGCCGTGGTTTGACCGTGACCACGAGCCATGCAACTGGTTAGAAATATCGGCAATTAAAAATCAAAAATCGTTAATCGTGAGTACCCGTTATATATGAATTCCGCGATAATATCAGTTTAAAATTCAGGATTCAGTAAGTTAATCTACTGATTGGTCGTTTGATCGATCGGTCGATTTGATCGGTAATATAACTATGTATGAGCTTGTTTGTTACTCTAATTGCATAAAAAAGAACCACACACGTAACTCAACTGCTGTGCAATAATAGATAGTGAAACAACAAATCAAAATTTTATTCAAATATGCAGAACTATTCATAATAATTTCGAGACGCGTCACAGTCGTACCAACTGCAGCGACTGCAATTAAATTACAGTTTGGAGTCGCGTCTACTTTATTCGAGTGCTCTAGTCTAGTGACGTCACACAGGCAGCTCAGGAAACCCCGTGTATGTGTATAGCTACAGCAATGATACCAACTAAAGTGTCACAGTAGCATTGTTATTTGAGCTCCCGCGGTTACCACACTTCGTGTTAAGGAATGTTTCATATCTGAACGTACGGTGTATTGCGAACTATGGACGGAAAAAAATGGTCGTCTGACTAAAGAATGTATTTCTTAAACTAACAAAAATCCTATAAAATTCAAAATATCGGCAATTAAAAGCATTAATATTATATAGTAAAATTAATAAAAATCCTAAAGTACATCTTGCTCAAGGCCGGTGATAGAACTATAGTTTTTTTTAAATATCCGTCGCCTTTATGCCGTAGAACAACTCTTCTATTTTTGGTTGGGGAGCTGTGGTTGTCGGCTACACTTAAAATTGAGGCGACCATTTCAGTCTTTAGGCAAGGCTACATCTACATACTTCCGAGCTCAGATAGAACTTCAATCCTGATTGAGGCTGTATGTGGATGCCCATGGGCTGCGACAACTGACAACAGGTTGTCTGTTCCTTCGCAACTTTTTTCAAATAATAAAAAAGGACCAATTTCTTTGCACCAGTTGCTCTTTCATCGCTTCATTAGATTTATATGTAACGTATGTTTACCTACGCTTTGATATAAGCGATATCCACAGACAGATCTGAATCTTCCTCACGTGCTAGGTGCTTTTGTAGTGTAGCGTTTGTCGTTTTCGACGGATGCCTTTTGTGGCAAGGCGCCTTTGGAGCCTCGGCAGGAAACGCCACCTCACTATAAGTTATATTTATACCCACGAAACGGCGAGTGTCTGGAGATATCGCGTAAAATATATTTTCTTTGTTAAGCTTTGCATTCTTTCCCACAACTGTCTGCGTAGTGTCTGGGAGCGAAATCGCAACTGTTTTTAAACGCATTTAAAGAAAAAATCGCTAATATCACATTGATTGAATGCTGATGTACAATTCATTTCGATTCACCAGATATTTGTTAACTTGTTAGATAGAATTTTTAAGTTTTTCTTTTATTCTGTTGCGTTATTAGTACATTCTCAACATAGCTAAAACATTTTAATTTATTTAAAATATTAATAATATTATTTATAATTACATATTTCAAGCTACCCATTTCTATCTGTTATTGTATTCCATTGTAAGTTACATTATGTTCTGTTACAAGTATCATAGCATTATCGAACGAATAAACAAACATTAAATTATCAAGTTCATGAACTTATTATTATCCCACTGCTGGGGACAGGTAAGAAGGTCATAATGAAAAGGGTTATAGCTCTATACGCTATAATCTGCTGAGTGATAGGCTTCGCATACCCTAAAGAACATACAGGTTTCGTCACGATGTTTTCCATCACCTATAAAGTAAGGGATAATTAAATTGTAAAGGGCACGTAATTTTGATAAGTGGTGCGTGTCAGAAACTCGCATCCTCCTCGTTCGCATGGCCGGCCACTGTGCTATTTACACTTTGCAAATCATTGAAGCTACCAACTTTGATATCTATATTTGGAAACATAGAAAGATAAATTGGATACGGAAAGGGAGTTGTTAAGTAATTTAGGGCTTTGAGTCTATGTTAATGGAATTGCATGGTGGTCGTATCAAGGAGAGTGCTCAGTCGTGGCTGCAGTGACCGATTGACGCAAATATCTGCATAGCTTAGCTATGGCGGTGCCGCATCGTGTTATATTTAGAACTTAGGCATATTATTTAGTTTTTGATACGAAATATTTGCACGCCTTGCGGATAACACCTACATTAATGGCGACGAAACGGCAAATGGCGTGACGATTATTTACGGTACCTCTTTTATCAGACTATTAAAATTTTGATTGAAATACTTAATTGAAGTTATTTAATGAATTTAAATTTGTTTAATGCTGAATTTATAATCTAGAATCAGTTCACATAGTACAGTATTCAACCCATGGAAGAAAAAAAGTGGGGTTCAAACCCTACTGACTTTAATTCTTATGTCCCATGAGTTTTAACTGGCAATTATCAACAACAAGGACATATGGAATTTTTAACAACAAATGGTTACCCATCCAACGTTTGACCACGACCGATGTTGCTTAACTTTGTCAAAAGTTACGAATTACCATGCTTTTCACTTCACTAGATCTAGATACTAATTATTCGATTGATTGAAATTTATAATTAACAAATTAATTAACCTGAATATAACATGGAATAACTTATAACTAATTACAATTAACGCCTACTACTACTAAACAATCTGCAGGGAGCTCGTGGCGATGCGGCATGGTGCCAATAACTCTGGACGTATGTCCGCATTGAATAACAATCGCAATTCTCTCTACCAGATATGAATCAGCCATCTCACTAGTATCGTCGATCAATCGTGGGCCTAATTATTTGATTTTTCCTGGAACTCTGACCCAGATACTCAAACAGAGAACTAGAAGTTTCAAAGACAGATAATATAAACACGTAATCACTGTTGAGTGGAACACATTTTCGCTGGTTAGTTTTTTCTGCAGCCTACGCCACGACTTTGGCCCGCGACATCGCTCCGTCAAGGGAAGAAGGAGCCAGAGGAAATCCACGTCCAACCTTAAACAGGTCTAAAGTTATGTCCGACGTGATGCATCACTACTCCTGAGAACTGAAAAGGTCGTCTCTCTTGTAAACGTAGCTACTAACCGCTCTTCTTTAACCGAAAAAAATGAGTGCGGCGGGAATTATAATACAGGTCAAACTTTGTATTATTATGACGACTTTACGTGAGAAAATCCGCGGGCAAGAGCTAGTCTATGTTAACAAAGTCTCCTTATACCATCAGTAAGTATTAACTGCCTTAACATGATTACTTAGTTCAAATTAAACTTCCCGCAGGACTCGAAACAGTGCGTAGTATTCGAAGAGACGCTAAATCTATATTGTGATTGATCGATTTCCGCCGGATTATTGCGACATCCTGTAGTTGCACGTCATCTATATCTTTAAACATGTTGTTAGTAATTGAATGTAAGAAAGAGAATTTAATTTTTATATACTCAGGTTAGGTGCCAATAGACGTAATCGATTCCAATTTTATCAACATTCAATAGAACTACTATTAGTTTCGAATACTGAGAATTATAGATGCATGGTGTATACCACAATTAAACTGCTAAAACTAAACAGCATTACTTTTCGTGTTGCTCTTCGTAAGTTAGAAAATATTGCGATGGATTTTATTGAAAAGAAGATTATTTTATTGATATATGCAATTCCTACTTATACATTACAGATAGATTAAAGAAAGGAAATTAAAATCAAATACAGCTATTTTAAATGAGAATACAATCAATTGTTTCAGTCGCGAATCACAACAAACCATTTATAAGTGTAAAAGTATGTTAAGGTTATGTAGCCAGGATTTCTAATCGCGCTGGTCTGTATTTCCCACATAAAAAACCGAGATCAAAGCATTGCTTCAACTGATAAAAAGCGAACCACGTGGAATGAGAGTAATTAATCGCGTAAAGGAAGCGGTTAATCCATCCTTCCACTTGGAAGGCTTCAACGCAATTGGGAGCGCAAGTTTGTCGCCGGCGCTAGCCTATATTTCTTTTACTCGTACTTAAGTGCTGGAATGTTCAATGTGATTTGAGCCGTATGTATGTGGTACAGGGTTGATATTGCATTGTGTTCAGGTGTAAGGTGTGTTTTTGTGTGATGAAGTGGTAAGCAGGTTCCCGCGAGACGACTCCCGCGCATGCTGGGGCGGCGCTCACAGCATTCCAAGCGCGTTAGTCACACAAGCGTTGGATTAGTGTGGAGATCGAGATTTTATCAGAGCAGGATCTGAGCCAGGATAATTAGAGTCGCATGGCTTTGTGATTTGTGAAGTCCTTCTGTGAAACCGTTCCATTCAACTCGACATGAAGTCTGTATGGGACCTCTGAATAAACACAATATGTGGCTCGGAATTGAATTGAATTGTGTTGCACCGTTGTGCGTTTTATGATCATATTTTTACGACCGATGAGTTTTTTTATCCGAAAATTATGATTTTATTACATTTTGGGTTTTAATTTTGGTTTTGTCGTACATTTATGTTGTATAAAGTAATGTGTATATTATAGTAACTATATAAAAAAAATATTTTAATTTAAACAATACAGATTCATACAATGATTTTAAAACGTTGAAACAAATTCCAAATGTCTACCATTCAGTCTACAATTGATCTGGCTGGTTATATAGGTTTTGATAGATGAGTGTCATACAGTTTGAGAACATTATGAGGAATTATAAAAACGATATTAATATACTCCGGTACACCTTTTCCTTCTTGTTTCGGTATCATTGCCGTGTTCATAATCTGCCGTGAAGCACATTTTGGTATTTTAGTTAGAATGATTTCGTTGTCTTGTTTTATGTACGTACGATTTCTTAGGGTTTCAGTCTTATTTGAGATTGGATGTCAATATCATGGCATTATCCCCATGGGTTACAGTGACCACATGGGAGGTAGCCTAAAGCTCATTCGCTATACTTTAAACAAAAGAAAAAAAATAAGTAGAAATATAATACGAATACAATTAAAGAATTAGTCTAGCTTATCCTAGCCTTGGACTGAACCTGAAATTCCATAATGGAATGTGGAACAAAATACCATTTTCTTGAAAATATTTTGAAATCACAGAACACAGTTTCGATATAAACTATTTTCGTATAAATTTAGTAAAACATTTCCACCCTGACATGTTTTGTTTTATCGAATATTGCGAACTTCTACGTCGGCCAGAAAATTATACTGTATTAATATGATTCCTTGAATAATTCGATATTCAGAACATGAAAGTATGGCCGGAGGCAGTCGGAGATAACTCTAACATGTTTGGATATGGCTTAGATAGATACGGCGTTACATATTCGAACTTCTATTCGATAGATAATTTTACCAAGAATCGCTACGCAATACTGTTATTGAACATATGAAATAAAACAGTAGGTATATTTTTCTATGTTTTGCCATCATTACTTAAAACAAACTGTCTGAGATTATGTTGTTTTATTGATAAAATATGAAACATGTAGCGGCGTGTCCTGGGGGTAAGATTGATTCGTTTAGCCTCACGGAAAACGGCAAAACGCTCTGTTATGCCATCATGCCCTCTCCAACATATCTTTCTAAGGTTTATTTAATTATTTTTCATTTAATATGGATTTAATAAACAGTATAGAGCTATAGCGGACGGCACACAAAGGTATAAAGAGCGTCTTAATTAAGATTTTAGATTGTTTAGGTTAGGTTTTTATTTTAATTCGTTTAAAGATTTTCATCATTGTATATATGATAACAAAAAAGTTCTATATGATTTATTTAATATCTGATACATTTGAGAATTATTTAAATTGCGTCACGTAAGCGTGAACTTGTATTTAAATGTGGAAATAATTGTTTTTTTGTGAACAATATCATTTGTTCACTGGCATTTGTCGCTTTACGGTTGGAAAGTTTAGTGACCTGCAGTGATCATGATCTCCAAGTGGTCTCGTATGACGGTTTTTTATCGAATGTGTGAACGATACAATATTATAAATTAGCTTCAACCTTTAGAATGATAGAGACTTATTGTGTAATTAGAAGATTGTTGGTTTGGATCCGAAATAAACATATTCTAAAGGTGGTAGAGCCGTTAGAGCTCGCCCGGGTCGGCACCAC
>DWON01008473.1:0-12103 GCA_018251015.1 Phocides pigmalion okeechobee | reverse complement strand
CCGGAAAGCGCAGTGTAGGACGACCCCCCACTAGATGGAAGGACGACCTCATAAGGGTCGCAGGAGTTCGTTGGACGGGGCCGCACAGGATAGGTCACGCTGGAGATCTATTGGGGAGGCCTATGTCCAGCAGTGGACGCGAAAGGGCTGAGATGATGATGATGATGAATAGGCAAAGAAACGGTGATCGAACGTTGCCTGTCAATAAATATATATAAATAATAATAACGTTTTCTATGTTTATAGACCCACATTATATTTTATGAATTTCTAACTATTCAACCATTGTCAAGTTGACAATAACTTCATCAGATGTTGTATGACATTAACAGCCTCTGTTCTCCTTGTTATATTAGGATGCCAACACGGAGATGTAACTCTTCATATATCATAATATCTTGTTCTTTTACTTGTTTTGTTGTGTTATTATGATTTCATGTTTTCATTTTTGTGTGTCAAGTCATGTTCATAAATATTTTAAGGCACTAGTTACTTAAGTTAAAGTCCGGTAGTCGTAATGGAATAGTAGTAGTAACAGCCCGAGCAGGGCGCACGTCTGTTTCGTACGTTGTACGACACACGACCAACTTTTTGACATCTACCCTCTCTACTGGTGTACAGCAGACAATAAACATATCTGTTATGTATGTTACATGACGCCGCTCACAGAACTAGTTGACTTTGGGTTACATTGAAAACCGGCAGCCGCAGTGCTCCTGAGCGACGGCACAAGCTGAATGTGAAGCTGACCCTTTCGTTTTACAACATTTCCACTGCCGTGTTAGTATATTTTATTTTCACTTGGTAATTGTATGTTTTATGTTTAACATAATGTTCGTTTTAAATACTCTTTATATTAGTTGTTAATGCGAAATAAACGGTTTATCTATCTATCTATCTATCAAATAGTTAGATTAGTTTCTAGTAAGTTAACCTAATATGTTGTAATAGATTCACTTGATAGGTTTTAATAGGTTCTAATAATTAATTCAGACAGAAAAATCTATGAACTCTCCGGAATAGGCAAGATGATAATTGAGTCGAATAAACGTATTACTTTAAGAGCCTAATCATATTAGACTTGTGCAATAAGCGAAAATATGTATAAAAAGGACGGTAAGTTACTAGTCTACGCTTATTTTACGTTAAATAAATATATTATGTAAAATGTTAACAATATCATTCAATGCCTCTATGAATACGCAATTTTTATACCATATTACTCATGAATAAAGTATGAATCTTTTCATTCGATAATCAAATTTTAACAAAAATCTAGTGGAATTTATTTGATAAATAAGGTAAAATGGATACTTCATATTGGTCTGCGTGAAAATTAAATTATGGTTCTCAAAAATTTTGAATGAAATTTGAATAATGGAGAATTTTAACTATAGGAATGGAAATAGTAATAAATCATACTCCGTCTTTCTTATCGCATCCACGCCAAGTCACAGAACAATGTCGAATTATTAACCTTCAAAGTCCATACAATAACGGTAACTTGACAGTTATTGGTTTCAATTACAGTCTTCCTTTCATTACTTCCTGGCGATAACCTGCGGCTTTGCTCGCTAAGTACAAACTTAGACGTTGCTATAAACAATATAGCAATACGTAATTAGAAAAATATTGCTAATATTTTTTTAAATTTAAAAACGTATTATCATAATTACAAAAATGTTTGGTGTTATTCAAATCCAAGATAACATAGCGTGATAAAACATAACCTATACCGGGACCACATATACAGACATTCTGTGAAAAAAAATTAAGGCTGATAAATTTCTTCAAACGCAAAAAAAAATCGTCTCAAAGAAACATAAATTAACAAAAATATTATCAATTAATATAACCAAGCAGACTTACTTACACATGCCCAATCTTCACTTTGTTATGGTACATAATTCATATTAAATACATCATATTGCATCATTATTATTTAGACTAAATGAGATATATGAAGTTAAACAATGCATATGAAGTTCTTCGTAATTTTAATCGTTTCAATGATGTGAAAAGTAACCAATCTGTAGTTAGTCCATGTGACTCTAATGCATAATTATTTTTATTCTCTTAGAAGGCTGATTTTCAGGGACTGGATTATTTATAATAATAATTATCTTAACTGCTATATTCATAAAAATGTTATATAGGTGCATACTTTGGTATACTATTTTACGCTTAAAGACTTTGATTTACGCTTAAAGACCAATTTTGATAAGCTTTTCAAAGTCTGTTTGCTTAAGTCAAAAGTAAAATGTAAGCATTACGTGTATGGACTGTTCAGGAAAGCTGAAAATTTTACGTGTGGTAAATTCACTCATAAATATTAACTATGTCAAAGATGAAAGGCTGGAGCGTGGAAATATTTTGATTAAGATTTGATAGAAATACTACTTTCATAAAGAGTAGAATAGTTTTCTTTAGTGAGAATGGAATTTGATTTTGAGTTCATTCCTTCAATACACAAATTTGGTTAGGTTAACCTATTTTGACTGCACGTGTAAGTGATTATATCGTTAGTTCCATCCCTTAATGCATATCCTCAATGATGATTTTAATGATTTCTATTTTTTTTATGTGAGAAGAGTAGCAAACGAGCATGCAAAACTCCGAATGTTAAGTGGTCGTAGCCCATAGACATCCACGAACAACCACAAACATCCTATCTGAGCTCGAACGTAAATGCGTTGCTACTCCTGAGGACTAAGATGGTCGCCTCGCTTAAAGTGTAGCCGGCAATCGCACATCTCTAACCAAAACACAAGTAATTCTTTACGGTGGATTTCATAATCCGCCGTAAAGAATTACTTGTGTTACAGAGAAGGTACCTTCTCGGTCGAACTGATGTTCTTCCCCCTTTCAAATTCAATTTATATCTTATGTTTATTTTTCGTATAGCCATAAATAAACTTCATAGCAAACATTTTTCAAAATGTTAGCTATAATTGTTTAAAACGATTAACATTAGCGGCAACAAGTGGAATTTTGCACGTATTTTCATCCACAGATTCTACCACTATTTTTGGCATACGTTATACATAGTCAATATACCTACCTAGTCAGAAATATTCACATCTTTTTATATATTTATTTATCTCTTATATTAAAAAGTTATTGAAATTATTTTTGCATATAAAATGATGAAGAGTATTTATTACGACTTGGATGGGTGATTGCTAGCTCGTGCTCGCTTCTGTGCTTCAAAGAGCACGTTAAGCAGACGACCTGATGTTATCTATAGGAGGTGTTAAGCGGTCATAAAGACCTTAAAGGCAGTTTGTAGAGATCTTAGGCAGTTAGGCCTCTGGTCACCATTTCCATCAACAGGTATACATTGGAGCAATATGGTGGCGCATGCCCCAAGACGTTCTCGATGCAAGGAGTGACTCATGATCAGCAATGAGACTTAACAATGAAAGCAAATATATCGTAGCCAAAGTCGTCAACGACCCAAAGATCACCGATCGGTTGTAGCTCTTGAATTTACGTAGGCTCACAGGTTCCCTCTGCGTTCTACCGGCTTCATAATCATGAGCGTTCTGGTGAACTGTATGACTTGGTACCTACGTCACCCTTTCTCCACCGCAACACACGTCGATTCATCTTTGTATTCCCATCAACTGGAACTGGACTGGCGGCCATTCACAGTTCTGTTTCCGAGTTAATTTATTCCAAGTACGCGCAAGATGTGTAACGGCCTTGTCCCAGAGATGTTAAACGCTATGATATGGGGCTCTTAAAAAGGTGCAAGAGAGCTCTCCTTCAAAGCCGGCGATGCATTTGCAACTTTTCTGATATTTCAGATGTCCATAGACGACGGTGGCTGATTTCTGTCAGGCGACTCGTCCACGTTTTCGTAAGGCTAATATATGTATATATTACAAAAATAAAAATATAAAAGGGTTATACATAGAGGCAAACTGTCACTCGGCTAATCCATTTAAAGCGGAATAATATAAAGTCCGCAACAAAAGGTTGAAACCCAAATTTCTCATACATTGTACTCGTATATATCAACGCATTCATCATTTGAATATTCATTATTCAGAGGAGCAAAAGTCGCTCTCCGTATTATGTCAGGAAGTACAAACCTACTCGGGTATACAAACAAATTAAATTGGCATCCGGAAATCTTTCTTTGTATCTTTGCAATGAATGTACGTCTAACATCCTTCGAAGAATTTATTTATGTAAGTAAATATCGTCTTATTTACCTATTTGGGGGTTAATCATATTTTGTTTCAAAATTAGGCTCTTGTACATTTATGAGCGGTGATTTGTCCAAAATACTTTATAATAACTGACGTCACTGCTATATTCTTATAAAAATGTATATTTTTTCGGCTACATTTATAAGCAAGGCGACCATGTTAATCTTTAGAAAGCAATTACGTACGAACTCAGGTAGGGCTTCCGTCTTGGCGTGGACAACAACAACTACTTAACATCAGGAGGCCTGCATGCTCGCATGTATTATTTTATGTGAAAAGAGTACTTTTATAAGCTTAGTCGACAATTCTCGGGTATGTAGGCTTCTAGTACAAAGTGATAGTGTAGGACGAATTTCGTACACTTGAGTGAGACACTGGGCTCTTTAAGGGCAAAAGGTCATTTATAATAGAAAGATATTTGTACACTAAGAGAGGCCATTAAGGTATACAGTGTAGAACTCTCAAGCTATAACGGTGTTAAAAGTATATGCAGTTTACATCCTGAAGTGCTAATGGTTCTTAGAAATAAAATATTACGAGGAGATGTTAAACTATTGGTTCTGTTATTTCATAAGTACAAATTCAGTTTAGTAGCGAAATATCATAGTTCTCCGTAGTGCGCTTAGTGACCCTAAACTTCTTGACAAAGGATACATTGATAGCGATAAAAATCTCCTTTGTATAGTTAATTAAAAGTGCAGCAATAGTTCTAGCTTCAGTCTTAATCAACTCTTTTCAGAAATAATGTTTACTACCACTGTTGTTCAAGTAGTGAACGGCTTTTGAAGTGAAGGCCGCGTTTAGGCAAACAGAGAGTAGGACGCCCCGCTGCGAGGTGGTGCGATTACCTGCGCTATGCAGCGATGTAGGGAAGAGAAGTAATTGGATGCGTAGAGCCGAAGATCAGGCTCACTGAAGCGTCTTGAGAGAGACCTACATCCAGCAGGGGACTGAGACGGGCTAAACATATTCTTCAAACCGAAACATTGCAGACCAATATACATAGGCCTGTTAAGTTTAAGGGAAGGAATGGGTTGGGTGGTGTTCCCGCCGCACGCAAATGTTAAAAGATTTCTCCCATCTATAAAAGAGTTATTTTATATTCTAGACAGGCGTTCGATTCGTGCTTATCGTGTAGACTACAGATGTCATTTGCGGAGATAATTACTACATCCCGCGTGTGATTGCAGTTTCTATCACCAAGAGGCGAGAGGAAAGTAACGTTTCCCCGAGTCCTTTATCGTTCCCTACATCCGTGATGTGACGTCAGCTATACCTACCTTACCTGTACACTCTCCCCTTCATAAATAAGCACGTCTATAATTATTTCGCAGTGTTATTTTATGCATGCCAACCTTTAATTAAATATTTAATTATTTTTATCGTGTTTTTCTTAGCTTATAACGTGATGTTTGACATTTTGTGTTAATTTAATAATGTTTATACCTTTTGCAACACATTAAATTTTATCTATTATATATATTCTCTATTATATTATATACAAAGATGTGTCAAAATATAATTTAAAATAAATATAAACTTAACTAAACTTACCTTATAAATTGCAAATATATGCTATTCAGATTGAATCTGTCACCGACGAAGGGATTTGGTCTGTGTCTACCTTCAATATCCATCAAGACCCAAAATGTGTCATTCGTGCCCCCATATACTATATACTAACGTTGATACGTGGTTTTCCCACAAAATAAAAGCTTAGATTCCTGATATGTATATATAATATTATTTTTAATATTTCTTAAGGACACTTATCCTAACTATAATTATTTTCATCATTACTCAATTTCGAGACAACAAAGTAAGATAAAACATAGCTTACAACGAGACCAGAGACACAGACCCTCTGTATACAAAATGTGACATATATTAAATCATAAATTTTCGCGTTAAAGAAGCATAAACATACAAAGAAAAGGATAGGGTTTCCCTTTTTTATAAAAAAATTGGATAATAATATAATAGATATGACATGATTATTTAAAAGTGAATTCGACATGTATTATCTACTGAAAATAAAATTTAATTAAAATATTTTATTTATTTCACTCTCCCACCTTTACATATAATGTAAAGGTGGGAGAACTATAGTTCGACCGGAGAGACACCACCGCCGCCGTCATAATCCGACGTAAAGCGTTACTTGTGTTTCGGTTAGAGTGGTGCGGCCGGTTACACTTTGAAGCGAGGCGACCATCTTAGTCCTCAGGAGTAGCCACGTATCTACGTTGGAGCGCAAATAGGATTTCGGTCGTGTTTATGGTTTTATGTGGATGTCTATGGGCTGCGACTACTTAACATCAGATGGTTTGCATGCTCGTCAGCATAAAAAGGTGTTCAAAAGGTTTGCGTGCTCGTTTGCTACTCTTCTCACATAAAAAATCTCATTTCGTTTTAATATAACAAAATATTGTATATTGGTAGGTCATAATTAAAGTATTAAATTTAATGTTTGCGAAAGTGTTCTTGGTATGAATCTCGCCACGAATGAATTTATTCGAGCATGGTTCGTGCTCCTATATTTTTGTCGAATTTCACCGCATTCCTAAGGCTTATTTTCGCCTGATCAATGTGAGGAGCATCTGAGACATATATATAGGTATACCGTGTTGTATGTATAGAAACGCGGTTGGGCGCTTACGGGCCGAAAGACGCGCGGGGAGCGCCCTACGCTTGGCTTACGCATAGAGATGGGATATAATAACAACAAATTTTCGACATTCTGTCCGTCGTGTTGTTACATTTATTTTGAATCCGTATTTCTTACCATTTATTTCATCTACTGTAAATTTTAATCGATATTTTATATTATCCATTGAACAGCATTACTTTATGCTTATATTAAATAAGTTTGACTGTTGCCTTGCGAACGAAGTTTGGTGTTTATGATAAAATACCATCATACAATCGTTAAAGGAAGTCAGTTTAAGTATGTTTTTTTTCTATGTCTGTAACGCCTGACGGAGTTAATGCGTGACGATAAAGCTGGCCGGTAACGCTTTAAGGGGAATTAGGGTACGCGCCAAAGCGAAGGTAAGGGTTCGGTAAAACTGCGCACGTCACTATTCGAGCAAGCGGTTATCCCAAGCAGCGAGGAGCGTACAAAAGCGAATTCGAAGTAGTCGGTCGTCGCCGCGAAGCTGGCTGGACGTACCTTCGCTGGTTCTCCCTAAATTTTCGAAAACATTCGCGTTTATCGATAAACAAATAAATTCTCTTTTCTCTCGTCGCATGTAACAAAAAGATCTCCTGTCTCCCGGTGCATCTTCACAAAGAATCCAAGTTTTTATTAATTATGAAAGAAAAATCTTTCGTGAACTTTGAAAGTTTTTCAAAAAAGTAAACTACGATGAAGAGCTAAATTAGCTAGAAATAACACCTCGGGTTTGTCGAGATAAGGTACGTATCTATAACTTACACATAAATATATTTTAAACAGAATTAAAAGTCTTAAAGTACCTGAAAATTTTACACATATTATGTTTAATTACTATGATGACTAAGGAGATTTCCATTTCATATACTAATAAAATATTTTTTTTCATTTAGGGGTTGGGAACAAATAAATTTGGTATCTCAGTTCATAGTACTGAGTTGTAGGCAGGTAAGACCTTAGGAAATGAAACTTTTTGTTTTGTTTTCAGAGTGAAATATAATTGAGTTTTGACAAGTTTTAGAAAGTGTTTTGTAAAAACAATATTAAAACTTTCGTAACAACTTTGCAGTAAGTTCTTAAAGTATATTATAATGTCATTTTATCATAAAATCTGGGGACAGGCTCTTGAATATTATATGGGAAAAGTTTCTTTAACAAACTTAGATGCCGCGTTACTTTATTATTTTTGTTGACTATTATTAAAAAGTTACCTCTTTGTTATTTTCATAGTTTACTCATGAACTTGTTTTCTAAATTTAAAGGGTTATATCTTCTTGTTTAACACTGTTTAATATCGAGCTTTCCATCGTTTTTTATGTATATAAGTTTTTTATATTTGTTTATATATATTGTTATTTTTTGTTGGAAATATGTTACTTTAAATTACGTAGCCTAAAATGATTTTGGGTTCAAATGGGTTTCTTTGGGTTGGATTTTAAATAAAATTTATAGATACAAAATTTTAAAATGGCAGTTATTTAAATTCCAAAAATAAAATAGATTTAAGAAAATATATACGTGCAGAAATAGTGGTTAGCCATAGTAGCTAATTTACGATACCTATTTTGATTATTTATTTAATTAATATTGATCGTAAAAGTATTTTTTATTAATTTTAAATATTTTTTGTATACATATAATTATTTTGAATCTTCTTTCCATATATAATCAACTTATTCATGATAAATGTTGATCAAATGTAGCATTGGTCACTTATTTTTTTAGAGCGGAAAGTTATTCTCAATCGGTCGATAGATTTGAAAGGTTTTTTCAGGAAATAGGTACATAAACATTGGTTATTATCAAGTTGCATGAAAAGTTTTGTCGTACAAAACTGAAAAGTTAATATTTTATAATCTATCAAATATTTTTTTAGTTGCTTAACAAAATTGAAACATACTTTCCTAGTAGTGTTTTAGAAAATATGTGGCGAATTTAGTACAAAAATTATGTTAAACATACTTAACTTCGTAACTTTTTCAGACACTAATGAAAATTTATAAGAATAAATAAATAAATAGGGTTATAATGCACAACAATACATTTTTACTTATGATATAAAAATAATACAATTTTATCTGTTGTATTATTTTGTCATTAAAACCCTATTAAACAAATTGGGTTTTTAAATGTTAGAAGAATGGCAAACGAGCATACAAACCACTTCATGTTAAGTAGTAGCCGCCCATAGATATCCACGTACAACCACAAACACGACTGAAATCCTATCTGAGCTCGAACTTAGATACGTGGCTACTCCTAAGGACCAACACGGTTGCCTCGCTTCAAAATGTAGCCGGCAACCACAACTCTCCAGCTGAAACACAAGTAATGCTTTACGGCAGATTATGTGGGCAGCGGTGGTACCTCCCCAGTCGAACTATAGTTCTCCCACCTTCTAACGGCACAATTTTACTCAGAAACTGTGTTCCGACCTTATGTGTAGGAGCCATCGATATGTACTCATTCTTTGTGTCCAGCATCGCATCTATAATGGATCTCCCATAGTTGGGCATTCTGTGTATTACAGAGGCACATGAGCAGCACCTGTAACTTAAAAAACATGTGGTAGATTCCAAGCTCTTTTCAAACTTTTTATGGAAACAAACCCTAGTCTCAATCATAGATTTTAATACAGTGACTGTAGATAAAGCTTACCCTTAACGGTCATATATAAAAAGACTGACCGTGTTTTATTGTATGCAACATATGTCTTGAACCAGTGTGATCGATATATTTGCTATCCCGTGCCAAACAGTGGAAAATGGAAAAGAATCGAGCCGATCGATATATAAATATATGTATAACATAGTAATGAAAATATTATAACGTCGTTATTAAAAATATAAAATAAAATTTGACCGCATTAGTTTCGTCGGACCACTATAAGTTAAACTAAAATTGCTGTAATTTTACCCAAAATATAAGTTATTGTCGAGAGTCACGCGAAATTTTCACAAAAATGCTCAGTTATTGCGAAAGCTTTCTTGCGCTTTTACAGAAATATTGGCATAATTTTATCTAACATAAAACATTTTTTAACAAAAATGAACTTTATTACTCGCGAAGCAATCTTGATGCAAATTAATACTATTTTATTCATTACATATAATGAGTAAGCAAGTAAGTAAGCAAGTAAGTAAGCAAGTAAGTTTTTCATACAAACTTTGCGAGCTTCACTATTATTTATTCAAGCGTGGTACTTGCTTAGATGTCATGAAAAATCCAAGTTCTTTAAATCGTTGTATCCAGAACTAAACCAGCGTAAATTTTAAAAGTAGTGAGAAAATCTCAAATAGAGGCTTCAAAATATAGGGTAATAAAAGTTTTCGAAGTTGCCCTAATCTAAGTTGTATCTGATATATCGATTCAGTCAAAAATCAAATAGGTTTCACTCAAAACGCTTTAGTGGCAAAAAATATTGCAATTTTCAAAAAGAAATATTGCGTCGATTATAATGACTCTTTAAGTTATTATCTTCAATTAAGTATGAAGAGTAATTAACTAAGGATATAATGAATGAGTTTTCCAAAAAAGAAAAATTCGAGTCTAATGAAGTTATATTACATGTATATATAGTTATAGAAGATATAAAATTAAACTACTTTCAAAACACATTAAACTTCAATACGTCTTTGTGTCCGACGTAAATTTGCGTGGCTCCTATAAAGTAGGTGAAAGTCATTCATTCTCTAAATGTGTTTTCCGATGTGATTAGGCGAGGCGCTTATCCGGCAATCCGATCGTGGTAGATCCCTCAAGTTTTCAATTATGTATTTAACTTCGTTCCACTGGGTCAGGAGGGATTCTTCTTTCCTCATTGTAGTAAGCCATGAAGAAAGCAGCGGGAAAGGGAATACCTTTCTATAAAACATTTAGTTAAAAAGGATGAAGAAGAATATTGTCAGTGTCGTCGGAAGTTGTGGCGATGATATCCACTCTCCTGATTCATTTCCGAAGTCAAGGTACTAGGACCATTGGGCCACGGTTCAAACCAATCATCTTTTATGTCACAACGGTAGCGTAGGGACCAGAACCGATTTATACCGAGCTCGTTCCTGTACTGATATGTTATCTCACAAGTAAAATGTGATGATTTTCTTGGACATCCCTAGTTCATGTGGTGTATCATAATTTGGAATCTTATATTAATTTATTAATATAAATAAGTGTAATTAAAAGAGAAATAAAGAACTCATCCAAGTCGTATCAACCATTCGACTTCGACCACTTCAGTTTACTTTTCGTTCTGTTTGTAATACATGGTGTTTGCTGGTATATTTTATTATTTATAATAAGCGGAAAAATAATTGTACATGTGTACCGCACTAATTCTAATTGTCTTTAAAAATTACCACCTACGATTCCTTAGCCTACAAATTATCTGTATTACTAGTGTCCGTATAGTAGAATTTATAGTATACGGAAAATAAATAATTGTTATTCAAATAGTTCTTAATTACATTTTAGCCTATTGTTAGGAACAGAATTTATATTTTAAAAATAAAACTTGATATAATGATCGGGGTTTATTTTTATATAGTTGTTTATTGTACGTTGATCATTACTGCCTTTTAATTCTACGGGTATTTAGTTTATGTATCCTAACTATATAGATTCGAATTGGATTAACGCCGCCGTTGATAATAGGGCTGGTTCATATCTTGCGCCTAGAATTGCGATTGCTGTTCAACGCGGGAATACATCTAGCATTCTTTGACACAGACTCAAAGATTTTCATTATTGTAAATGAAATGTAAATAAAGTTATACGATTATTTAGTACAATTTTATATATTAAGATATAATCCTAATATATCAAATTTCGATACATATATATTTGTAATCGTTCTTCAAGATGGAACAAATTGGAACTTTTTTTTTGCTTGTTTATGGGATCCCCTGGATTGTAAGTTATAGTTAATTATAGAAGCTAAAGAGCGTTTTAGTCCCTCTAATGGTAACTGGTTGCTGTAGAGATTTGCTATAAACTTCAAATAGCGTCTTATCTAAGGTCCACAACACAAGCGTTACTAGTTTTGATGACTAAGTTAGAACATTTGCATAAATATATATATATCTCTCCTACCAAAGAGTGAACGAATGTATAATAACGCTAGTAATAAGTATATATAAAATCCACTCTTCGTCCTTTTTCCATAACTCCTTCTCTGCCGTGGCAGTCCGTCTATGGAACAAGCTTCCTGTAACTA
>DWON01008472.1:0-12103 GCA_018251015.1 Phocides pigmalion okeechobee | reverse complement strand
CGCCCGTCGCCCGCCGCCCAGCAGCTCCACGCCACAAAGCGCGGCTCGCTCTCGTGCGCGCGCTCCCAAGGCAGCTCTGCAACACGCGCGACGGCTACAAATAACGTACTCCCCTCATACTTTGTGCCGAGTGCTTTAGAAATATTGCATTCCAGAAACGCAAATATGGCAAACGTCCCTAGTGTCATACAATGAAATTGGCGAATTTATGTTATTGCGTGATTTTATCGATATTTTTTATATACTTTAATGGTAAAAAAATACGACACACGTAATAACGTTTGCCATTACGCAAATGAAGGTAATTACATATTTTGCATGTTCTTTTTGTCAACACAAATGGTATGGTCTTGAAAAAAATCATTCCACCATAGACCTGTTAGGCGCTTAATCGGCCGAAATTCCGAGGTAGACACTAATCAATGCAATGATTGCTATCCACCGATGGTAACGGTAAATGTCGAAGCGTAATCCTTTTTCATTTCGTATTAAAGTAACTGTAGGAAAATAACGTATTAAAACAGAATTATTTTGATATACAAATAAAAGGTTTAACCGAATAAATAGATAACCGAGTTACTGGCAAAATATAAAAATAAACATAAAATGAAGCAAAATAAAATAAAAAAGCAAGCTTACCGAGCGACGATAAAACAATTGCAACTCGAAGCGAACGGCGCGACTCGTAACTTCGGTACCGTAACTTTAGGGCCGCATTCACGCCTACAGCTAGGATACCAAAGAGACGAGCCGCGCCCGGCCGTCGCCACCTCGCACGTCGCCGGGCAAAGCCAACCGAGCACTACGGTGCCGCGGTCGCGACACGATAACGAAGAAAAATAAAAAGAAGCGAAATCAACTAGAAAAAAATGGTCAAAATTTAAAAGATAACGGCGGCGATGACTTACCTCCCGCCAGCATGGCGAGCAGCACGACGGCGGCGGCCCACACGTCGGCGGGCGGCGCGCGGTACGGCGCCGCGGCGGCCGCCAGCACCTCGGGCGCGGCGTACGGCAGCGTGCCGCACACGCGCGTCAGCAGCCGCTCGCGCGCGCCGTGCCTGCGCAGCGCACACTACACTCGTACCACACGCGATGCTACGTTATCTCTGCTCACGGGACACCAAGCGACTTGTTGTGTATTTTATACTACGACAATGACATATTTTACTGCCAAAAAGAAATAAAAACCTGCCATTGAATGTATTTTTTTTTTCAATTTTGTCTCACAATGCTGTTGTTTCAATAATAGATACGTAATTATGTTTTACCTAATTAGAAGAAAAAACTATATATGACAACTATACGTTGTTTTCTAACTTTAGAAGAGTATCAATGTATGCAGCCCACCAGATGTTGAATAACTACCCCGGTTTATGATATCATATTTGGGGAGCGTATGTAGATGCGTTGTTACCTTTGAGGACTAAGGTTGTTGTCTCCCTTGTAAGTGTACTCGTAATCGGATCTGTTCAACCAAAACCGAAGAATGAGTCTCCCCATTGTACTATAGTTCCTCAATTAAGAAACTGTAATTAAGTTTATAATATTGTTAGTTTACTGAAAACTTTCTAGCTGTTTGTTCCCAATTCTGAGTTTCTGTTGAGAAAGTCTTTACTAGAATCATCAAAAATCCTAAGTGTGGATAAAAAAATAGCCTCTTATGAGGATCGTTGGGTAGAGTGGTTGATGTTCTAGCAACTGTGAAGCAAATGATATTTTTTAACAAGCAACCGAGACATACCTCACCTGAAGAGCGTGGCCATGCCGAAGTCGGATATTTTGATCTGATCGTGATGGTCGAGCAACAGGTTTTCGGGCTTCAGGTCCCGGTGCGCCACACCGCGCCCGTGCAGGTACGCGAGCCCCTCCAGCGTCTGCCGCCAGTAGCGCCGCGCCTCGCCCTCCGCCATGCCCGCGTCGGGCTCTGCACCACACACCGCATGTCACAACGCCACGCATACAACCCTCACTAAATACCACCAATTGCTACTTGGTGGCTTAACTCTTCTCTTGCAATGAATGCTCAACGATCCAACATAACATATTGCATTTTGTCATATGACAAACAAAAAACTTGAATGAAATTACACATTTTTATGAAGAAATTCACACAATGTAAAAGAAATTATTTGTGAAATGCAATTGTGCACTAAAGTTATTAATATGCCAAAATTAGTCTGTTGGACCGATTGCAAATTTGTTAAAATTAGTGGTCGGCCAATGGTGGAAATAACTTTAATTTTTTTTTTATGATATTTAAAATATGAAAAATAAAAAGAGAACACTTAAAATCATGCAAAATTCATATTAAGAAAATATTAAATTTGAGCTATATAAAATAAAAATTACTCAGAGATACATAGTATCGACTTTTTTAGCATTAGAACTAAAATTAGTTTGTATTATGTAGAACTTTTATACAAAGTTCCTTCGCCATTTTTACCCTGTTTAAAAATATATATTTTTTAATATAGTAGTACATGCCAAATTTCAACATTATATTTCATAGTCGTAGAATAATTTGATGTAAAAGTAAAAGAAAAAAAAAATAGGTTATTAAGATTATATTTTGAAAATAATAGACAATTACATAAAATAGTTCATATAAATAGTTAATTATGATATTATGATAATGCTCCGCATTAATATTATCTCATATGAACATCATTAATTTGAAATACTCTAACTAGCACCAAAGACAATGTAATGCAATGTTTCAAATATTACTTTAAACTTTAAATTGCAGTAACTTTTGATAGAAATGTTTTCTAGTCCCTCAAACATTTTTTTGTTTGTCTATGAACATGGATTTTTATTTTTAATATACATTGGTTACTTCACTTTAATGTTTTTTCGCTTATAAACATGCATCAGGTTATCATTATTCAAAAATTATTATAATACTCAGTCCATACTTACTATTCCCATAAAAAAATTATAGCTACATACATATAAACAGTAACGCACGAGGCATCCAACCAAATCAGCTATTTGGGAAGCAGTCATTCTTAGAGCGGGTTCAGTTGGTTAAGTGTCTATAGACTTCAGGGTCCTGTTTCTATCACTTGATAAGTGGTGTTCACTGTATTACAAAAGTTGCAGCTTTCTTTCTGTCAATTTTTATAGAAGAGCTCATCGGCACGTACCTATCCGATCAAAGAGTTCGCCGCCCTGCGCGTACTCGAGGAAGAGGTAGTGCAGTTGGCGATGGTCGCGCTCGCCGAAGCAGCGCAGCACGTGCGGGTGGCGCAGCGCACGGTGCAGCGCCGCCTCGCGCACTCCCTCGGCGCCCGCGCGCACCGCCTTCAGCGCCACGCACGCGCCCGAGCTGGCGTGCACCAGAAGCCGCACCCTGCGCACAACTCTGCACTAGTTCTCTAGCTCATAAACGAATGGTATAAAGTGCTTCTTGTCACTAAAGCACGAAACGCACGATCAAAGCACGACGCACTAATCGTGCATTCGTTTGGACTTCACGTTTCAAGACCGATTGATTTAATAAGCAGATTAAGAAACGCGTATTATTCAACTACACGACCGCATTTTTAAACCAGACATTGAGGAATTCGAGGCCAAAATTGGCTACTGTTATATTAAATCAGTATATAATATATTATTTAGTGAACTTCATACAAAGCAAACTATTAAAAAACTTTCATCGATCATCAAGTAGGCACCGCTTCCGCGTTCACTCTGAAGCCGACTAAAAATTGACATTATTGGCTAATCTGATAAAACTTCTTTGGAAAAGTAATATATCACATGCCACATAAAGCTGTGGGAAAAACGCATGTCACTTATTTCCATTTGCGCAACTTTAAACCTAAACGATGGAAATAAAATATGAAATGTTAAGTGAAGCTTACATTAGTTAGAACCTCACCATAGTCGGTTAAGCAGTTTTTTTTAATTCAATTACAATATAAATGATACTGAGTTAATACAGGACCCTAATAAGTTATTCTCATATTTCTGCTACGTACAAACAATAATCAGTTAGAATTTTATAATTTGTATACATTAATTAGTAAAGGTTTCAGTATTTTTATCTCGACTTATGCACCTATGTACCAATTTAACGGAATATTTCAACGTATTTTTCAATCTGCAAGACGTCCCATTATTATCTTTAAATTTGCTCACGTATCATGTCCGAATGCCAAAACGATAACTTCATAACTTTGCCCCGATGTCCTGATTAATATCATTAGAATAGATTTTACAGGTTCTAAGTATACCAGCAATCAATGTTATTCTTGTTTATTGAAATATTTGTTGCTAATGAAAAACAATAGAAAATGTTTAGAATTCCGTGTTGTTCCGTTCAAATGAAAAGCAATGGCTACGAGAATATCAATGAAATAATTTTGGAGCTTCCCCTTGGATTGAGAATTATGACATGGAACTATACTTTCACATGCACTAGACGTCGAACAATCCAATTGACTGCCATTTTACCTTCGCACTGATGCTCGATATAAGTTGTTGTCACTAGTTTAATAGACGATAGTTTAATATAAACGTTCGTCTGCAATGTCTGTTTAGGTGTCTGAAGCGATAGCGCACTGCTGACTGCGATCGATCTGGCGGACACATCTTTCCTTCAGATATACGCATAGCTTGTGCTCGGACTGGTCTGCCCCATGCTTCAATAGTCCGTTAAAGTTAAGCCCTGGCAGCGGTAAGCGGTATCGAGCAGATATTTGGTCCATATTCTGTACATGTATTATATTATGACTAACTACATTGAAAACAACTAAATCAAATAGTTAGTTGAAGTAACTTCTATTTTATTTATTTGCACATAGATGATATATCACCTAGTCAAGTTGAGCTCTTAATATCCTTTGACGAGGTTCTCATGGCATCTACAAACTAGAAAATTACCGAAACAGGCCGGTATATCGTGCAATTGATTAGTAGATACAACACGTATACCTAATGAGACGCGCGAAATCGGGATCGAATCGTCGGCGCCGCGTCCGAGAGCGTCGCATCCAGCGCCAGTGCAAATACGTATTATAATGCGCTCGCTATTATGCAAAGATGTAAGCCGAAAATACAGAGTTGTAGAAAAACAAGGTGGCGGCGACGGCGGCGGCAGTGACCGCGCGGGGTGGATAAACTTTCAAGGATGCGCGCTCGCCCGCGCCGGCCGCCGCGCCGCCGCACCAATGGTACTCCCGCCCCGGTTCCTTCCGCGACATCACTTTTCATCCTTACACAGAACCCACTCATCATTTTTGATTTATTTTAAAGACTAGTGTAGTACCTCATTACCTCAGTCAGTCCCTTTAACATCCAGTCATCAGGTTGGGTAGGACTCTACTACACTATATTTTCGCAGTGTACATATGTGAAAAAAAATAATTTGGGAGAAAATGGAAAATAGTTACAGGAATGAAGATTTTTATCTATCCTATGATACAATGTTCTTTAATATGTAACTCGCTGTTAAAAAAAAATATTTTTCCATGTAAAAATATATTAGATGAAATCTTAAATGTATTTGCTTAATCAAAGAGTATATATGCTACATTATAGTCCCCCAGAGGTGCCCTATAGTTGGGAAGTTAAACAAATAAATTGTTACATTAATCTATTGATAATATTACATAATGATGTTGCCCCCTGGATGGGACTCCAGTTAAGTATAATACTTCAAATTCTTATCAAAAACTGTTTTATTTCACCTATTTATTAATAATGATTCCTTATAAAAGTAAAGTTTGAAAAATGTTACAAACTATGAAGAAGCAGCAGATCCAACTTAACAAAAAATCTATAAACTACAAATATTAAATAATGGATACAATACTCGGTTCAGATGTATATTATCAGAGAACATGCAGTAGCTCTTTTAAAACAATATTTATGTCTCCAGGCTATTTAAAGGTTAAATAAGAAATACAATATTATAGCGAACACTAGAGGATCTTACACACCGCACCCGCCCTTGGACTCTAAGCCTGCTAACTCAATCTTGTACAATTATTATGTTAATGAAATTGTTTCATAAAGTAGCTATGCCCAATCAATGAATGTATCATTACCACTTATAAAAGATATAACAGGCATATACATGTTACATATAATATTTTCTATTTATCACTGGACATTAAGGACTTGAACAAGAACCCTCCTATCAGTAAATTAGCAATGTCCCATTCAGAGTACCTAAATAAGAGAAAAAGTACAAAGTGAAAGGTAACACACAGCAGTGACAGCAGTAATATATTTTAACAGAACAGTTTTGATGAGATCATACACTTTTCATTCTGATCCATATACTTTTCATTAGTCGAGAAAAAAGGCTAATGATTAACTGAACCCACATGGAAGTGTATACTAAATATTATTGTTTTACGTATGTATATCACCATTACAAAAATAAAAACATGATCGACTACGATTATAACCAACAAAGCAACGTATGTACACCGTAATGCTTTATAAAGAATATTTGGAGTTTTATAACATTTCAACCCCCTATGAAATGCGCCCCAAAATGCTTTCGCAAAAAAATCTAAATTCTATATTTGACGTAACTAGTGGCTTTCGGCTTATCGCCCATTACAATGAAATTAGTAGTTATTAGGTACTCACTCTCCATAAGCACCTTCGCCTAACACCTGCGCCGCGAACCAGCCCTCCACGAACTCGCCGGCCATGGCTCCAGCCTGCAACAGCACAATACCGCTCGTCACAGACCACGCCGTGCCGCCACCCAACTCTCATCGCCATTGTGCGCCCTACGCCCTACTCTTACTAATGTTTCCAGATTATTCACGATGCAAAACTATATTAAATACTTCTCCATCTGCATTGAAATATAATCAATAATCTACGCATATTGGCTTTTAAATATCACTAAATGGCGGAAGGCACGTGGAGTTCGGCGAACAAAGCCCGTGCTGAACACCGCCGCCCGATCGTAGTATGCCTCGCCCGATAACGGTAATCGTTTATCCGAAATTATACAAAAATAAATATAATTACGAAGTGATTGTCGCTAAATATGACTTCTTTATAAGTATTATGTTAAAAGAACTACTAACCTTTCTATCGACTTCAACACCATTTTGCCATTTTCATTTTCCCTTCCTTCGACATTTCGTTCACCAATCGTTGCCGACCCGACCGCGCCATCGTTCCATTCGAGCTCAATCGGCATTTTTTTTCTAACGACAAGATCAATGGCTACTATCGTTCTGAAATTAAGTATTAAACTATTTTAAGATATTTAACCGGATTAAAATATAATTTATTTTACCAAAAGAATTAAGTATTTATGTTTAATTCAAATATTGTTTTAAATAAACGATAATTATGGTTTTTTATTCATTTAATATTAACCATCTCGTTTTTGATCACTATCAAATAAATAAATTCTAATATAATAGAAATAAAATTAAAAAATAGTATTCATGTGCATACACTATATAAAACAAATATAACTTCATAGATTTTTTGCAACACACGTGATAGGCAATTACGAACGGTTAGCAGTCGAATAATGTTATACTCTAATAAATTAAAGAACAAATTCATATTATTATGAAAATTTTAATGGTCACAAGGACTTAATGTCAAATGTTTCGTACATTTGTTTTCTCAGATTAAATTATACATACAAACTGTCAAGCTAGCGACAGCCATTATTTTAGTTTTCCGAATTCAAAATACTAATTGTATCTTCAAAATACGCTGTTTGAATGAATAAAATGATTAAATACTTTTCGTGATAATTTCTAAATATCATGAATTATACCAATTTTTTTTATTATTTATAAATAAAAACCGGAGTGTTCAAATGTCATAATTGCAATTTTTGGCGGGTTGGAATGGTTGTGTTAGATACCGTTGTTTTACTTTAACTGTTTTAGCAACATTTATTCAAGTAAAGTCACGTATGTTATATCATGATTTAAATGAACGTATGTGTGAATGTATTTCCCATGGATAAGCTGAAAAGTATAGGTTTGAAGACAGATTTTACTTAAGTACTTAATAAAATCAGAGTTATCGAATTTAGAAGAATTCGCATTGATCAAAACACCCTGTCCGCCGCCGTTAAATTCGTTCCTGTAACTCCACCACTCTGTGACGAGGTGAACATCTGTCAGGTTTTTAGTTGGTTGGAGTCCGACATAATCTTCAGTAATCTGACGTAAAAAAAACTTACTTGTCAATATACTTAGACTTAGGTAGGTATATAAATTTTAAAGCAATAAAGTTTTTAAATAACTATCGCTAAGTGTTAAAGATATTTAATTTAGTGGCGGACCGTTGAATGGAATTTTAACCTACCTTACCTTTTAAAAAAATCAATGTAGGGCACTGTATGCCCCCGTGTGCCCTAACAAAATAGACCCTGCTTATAAATACGATACTATATATCAATTCCAAAATGGGTGAGTTATTTCACTACACACTAGATGCCACTGTTGTAGTTATTCTATCGGCTATGTTTTCATTTGAAGGGATACCACTTGGAAAGGGTAAGGCAGATATTCTATCGTAGTTGTTAGATATGTAAAAATGGTTTCGAATTGGTTACATTATGTCTATAGGCAATAGTGTTTACACATTTCGCTTTGATAAGGTTGACAAATTAACTTCAATATATTGAGATATGTTGTGATTATATGTATCATTCCGCAAATTTACTTCATATAAATAAACTCTAAATTTTGTATTAAGTTCTTGATCCAGGTATCATATTAACTGCTTACCGAAGATGAAAATAGTTACGGAAACCTTTCTACCCACATTTGACCATGGTATATGAGTAAACTATTTAAATGTATGTTTGACATTCTTGTCAACTCAGTTTATAGCTTTATCTGTGGAAAGGCCAATCTTTGTTTCGCAAACTAGTAATGTCACTTTATCAGTTTTACCTATAACCTGTTGTTTTAAGTACCCTCAATACGATTTACGGGTTATTAGCTTATTAAGGTTAATTTCTAGTTTAGGATCCAAAGTTCGAAAATGTCAGGGAACGACTTAAGATTACCGACGGAATATCGACAATTCAGTCTTAGTAGAGCTTTAAATATACTGAAATTAGGTTCATAACATTTAAATTTTTGTAAATGACTATCTTCTTTTGTGTTCTATTTTCTTAAGTATTGCATTAAACCCTAACGAATTATTGACAATAAAATAAAATCAAATAATATTTGAAACTGATTTTATCCATCTGTATCTCATTTTATTATACACTTATGTATGTATAGTTGCAAAAATATTTATAACACATAACTATCGATATTTCTAAAATATACAATTGTTCTTATTTCGATATATTTCATGACAGCCCTATGACTAAGTTGACACATGTTTGACAATTTCTTTGATTGACAGTTACGGGTGTGTAACTTAATTCGAAAGAAATACAATTATAAAAGTACATAATTTCTAAAAAGTTAATTAATAAAACTCATAATAATGGTATGTTATCAAACTTACAAAAAAAAAAACAAGTGTTTGAGACGTAACTGTTCTAATACAATATTCTTTGTTTTAGGCTGGGTATTCAGAAGATCAGTTGGCAGGTGAGTCATAAGAAAGAATGCTTTATCGATTTATGCCAATTACAAAGGAAGAAGTATATATTAACAATTTTTGAAATATTGATTAGCGGCTGTAGTAGAACTTCGAAGGCGACGTGTCTCCGTCGCCGTGTGGCCTCTGACTCACGTCAATCAACGTTCTCACCGAAAGCGTCGCCTTTTGCAAACGCCCTAGTTTCCTTATATGGTTTGTATTTTAAAACATATCTGACCGGGTGTGCAAGCGACCTCAGTGCTCGATGCGGCGCGTAGTACGCAGTCATACGGCCTCCGCGCAACATGTTTATGTACGAACCACCAACCAAACTGAAGCTGACCTCCGTGGAAGGTAAAAGTCGGAAGCGTGCAGTAAGTCTAGCCATGTGCCACTGTGCGCTGTGATGGTGCATTATAAATGTTTCAGAGTTCCAGGAGGCATTCCAGCTGTTCGACTCGCGCGGCGACGGCAAGATCCATGTCGCGCAAATTGGCGACGCGCTTCGGGCGCTCGGCCAGAACCCCACTGAATCCGATGTCAAGAAGTGCACCTTGCACCTCAAGCCTGATGAAAGAATATCTTTTGAGGTGTTCTTGCCCATTTACCAAGTGAGAATTTTTATTATTTTCACAGTTGCCTAGTTAAATATTTGCAATGAGGGTTTTTTTGAGACATACATATTAAAAAAATATGCTTGACTAATAAGAAGTAGCAGTTCTATTACAAGTTTTGTCAGATTGGACTACAAGTATATTGTTAAAAGTTTTACATTGGCAATTGTTATAGACAAATACTAAAACCATTAGCCAAATTGGTTTGGTTAATAAGTTGAATGGTAACCGGTTTGATTCTTTTATCAGTAGCTGCTTTAAATAAATTACAGAGTTCATCAGCCCAGACATACAGTCTGATACAGAAGTCCGATTTGCAGAAAATATTAATTTGACAATGTTTGCAGGCAATATCAAAGGCTCGTAGCGGTGACACAGCCAATGATTTCATCGAAGGCCTGCGACACTTTGACAAGGATGGAAATGGCTTCATATCATCTGCTGAACTTCGTCACTTACTCTCCACTCTTGGGGAGAAGCTGAGTGATGATGAAGTATGTATCATTTGTATTTTGGTAATTGAATATTGTTATCAAACAATTACTTATAATGTTTTTGTGTAATGCCAAATGAGCACAGTGAGAAAGTTGTAGATAACTCATAGATATATACTATTTCCCCTGAGTAGTAAAAACCTTTTAAATTATCTGCTCCATCTTTGTTCTAATTATACTGTAATTTTATCAACTTTCAAAATGGCATAATCAATTAAATTTCCATTATACTCACATTATGTACATACAAAATACTACACTAAGGCAATTTAGAAACTGTAAATTGATCCGCTTTAACATAAGTAATAGTTGAGGTATATCAGAGTAATGACTGTACTTGCGTCAGGTGGAGCAACTACTGCAGGGACAAGAGGACTCGCAGGGCAACATCAATTATGAAAACTTTGTGCACCTGATCATGCAGGGCTGAGTGGTGTCCGTAGCCACCACCACCAGAAGTATTTAAGTAACTTGTAATTCCCTCTTTATTTCCATTTCATGTTAATTGCTAAGTGCATATTCCAAAAGTGTAATGTATTATTAAGAAATTTTATACAAACATAGATAAGATATGCTATTGTACAAAGATGTGTTTAATATATTGTACTTATGTGGCATTCGTTTGTTTCATTTACCAACTAAATGAAATTGTAAATTCATTTTATGTAATCACAATTTGTTTATTTCAATACGTGTTGTAATTTATAAGGGGATTAGCATGCAATCTAAATTGAAAAAGCTTGGCAACAAAATCAGTTTATTCTGGCGGCCTAAAAAGACGATGATGATTTTTCAATATCATCAATATCTCTTTTTTTAACACCTGATTCAATAAGCACCCCTCTTATGTAATGTTTAATTTCAACACGTATATCTTTGTCTGTGGGATTGCAGCTCGTAAATAGAAGAACTACTTCATTTTTTTTTTATTTATAGATATTACTTATAGGTGACTTGATTGATCGTGTTCTTAAATATTATTAAAGAACTTGTATTCAAATGCTTGAAGATTATCAGTTCTTTTCTAGTTGTTGTAAAGGAATTTGACCAACTTCTACTGGTGTTATAAATTCTAAATGTAGAATTCCATGAATTCAATGATATTATTCTAACATAGTAACCTGGAATCGTACGCTGCATTATCACATACATTGAGAGGAATACTAACCCTTCACCAACTTACAGCAGATATATCATGGTTAAGCTCATTGATTTTAATAATATTGTTCATATATGTTCTAGTACATGTTTGTTGCTAAACAAATGGCTAAAAGAGAATCTAGTTTCTTAGGATCCACTATACTTAGATCATTCAATTATTTTATAAAACTCACATGTCCTGTGAGAATAAAATAAAATAAATTAGAAACTGATATAAATATATTATCACTCATTGTGGACATTAACTTTTCTTGTTTGTAAAAGTATAAGATTAGTGATT
>DWON01008471.1:0-12104 GCA_018251015.1 Phocides pigmalion okeechobee | reverse complement strand
TTGCTTTACGGCGGGTTATGAGGGTGGCGGTGGTGCTGCCCCGGGCAAGCTCTAACGGCTCTACCACCTTTAAACTCTTCGCATTATTTTTGATAGTTCGACGTAGTCCGTATAAGTTATGTTAAATAAACATGTTATGGTACATAATGATTTAAAAGATGATAAGGATACAAATTGGATTTTCCATCGTAAGCGGTCATGGGCAACAATAAAACCTTAAATTGTATTTTGTTGCACGTATTAATGAAAAATCTGACCTAAATTCGGATGATCTGGGAATTCTTCACAATACAAGTATTTTTTACTATAAAAGATGTATATATAAGAAGGAAAAGATTGTCCATTTTTCCAGTGGCCATGACGTAGATGTTACATCAAACTTAATTAACATATTTGCAAAAATAAAATGATGTGACCAACGTAGCGCCTGGTTTCTATCAATACCGATTACGAAAATGTTCCGGATACAAGTTCTTATTCAAAAATTATTATCATATAGCTTAAAACCACTTAGAATTTACGTACTATCTACTTTAGTCATATGCTAGTACCTAATTTATTTTTGTTATACGCATAATGCTTTTTTTATTATAATAGAGTATGTAACAAACGGACTTGGAGACCATCTGTTGTGAAGTGGTCACTGCAGCCTATGAAAAACCATATCCAATCTCAAATAGGACAGAACTTCTATTTAAGGATGGACACAGATGTGTTCCTACTCTTGAGGACTAATTGTAAGATGGTCGTCTCAAATAACGTTTATCGGGATATAGATTTTAATAATTTATAAAACAATATATCTTGATCAATCTTCAATTGCTTCTAAATAGGAAATAGATAGATCCAAGAACACAGTTTATAAAAAACTCAGTAACAAAAACGATTTAGTTTGTTCGCTAGCCAGATAGTTCTACTTTGTGTACCTACATTTTAATTATGTAAAAAATTGTGTTCCTTAACCATTAATCTTGAACTAAGAAGCTACGTTGTTGTAAGTATATTTTGTTCTAATAAAACTTTTTGCCTAACCTTATATGTAGATATAGATATAAATCGATTAATTAACCGTTATTATTGTTACAAAATTAAAAAAAGTGATTTTTTAAATCTTTATCAGACAGTCTGTTACAGGATCACGCGTTGACCACATCATATATATGATAATCACCGTATGTTATATAACTATTCCTTCTCCTAAAATTTACACGGTCAATTGATAGTTGTAAACAGGACGTAGGAAGTAAATATTATATATGTTTTGAATGGACTGTCATTTGCTGACGTCGGCAGTAACGCTAGTTACAGCGGACACAGTTAAAATGTCACTCACTATTTTCTTATGTGATGTGTGTATTAATATCGTTAGCTTTTATCCAAAATATATTTAGATATTATATCATCCACCTATGTATAAGTACTTTTGTTTGTATTAATGTATTTTAGTGTGAAGTATTGCTTGCCCCTCGATGTAGAAGTATGATTCTCTGGCTAACAATCAACCTAAATCTTAAGAATAGCGAAGCATCTGTGACCGACCTTAGTTAAACTCCTGTAAATGAAGATGGGTACATGCAGACCTTTTTTTTGAATTCTGTTTTGGGGGCACACTAATTTATTTTGTATTTGAATAATTTTGACCTATTAACAAACGTTCTAAGATTTTTGCAAAGGCCACCAATATCATTTTTTTCCTTTTTTTGTCAAATTCTTTAATTTTCTTTTTAGTTTTTTGGCAAATTTTCGAATATTCCTTTAAGGGGCACTGCGTGTCTCTCGTGCCCCCTCGCGCTTCCGCAAATATAGCTCTGGGTACATGTATCCACTTGCAACAGTGGCCAGATATCATTAGGTGGAATTCATGCTTGTTTCACACTCAAATTTCTTAAGGAAGAAATTTTGTATATCACATTTAGGGCTACGACCTGACTAAATAAGGCTTAAGAATTTTAGTTTTCTTTCCTTAAGAGTTTTTGGTTTTGTTCTTTTTCCTTAGTCCGGTTGAATGACATTCTTCCTTGATTATCTTTTGAAAGCAATACTTATTAACATTTTGAGCAAAGTACTTAAGTAAGTTTTACTTACTAAGTACTTATTTACATGGTTGCACCATGTCAAATATTACAAAATTTATTATTACTTGCTTAAAAAACATGTTTTTTGGCAAAATATCATTGAGGATTTACTTAAGTAGAACATTAACGGTCACACCAACTTTCTCGCGGGGAAACCCAACAATTTGCTTGGGATTCCCATTAATCGTGTTGCAACGTATTTTACGCCCATTTAAATACTTTAAATACTTACTAAAGGAAATATTGCAGAGCAATTATTGTAAACCATAACATACATTATGTTATTAGTAACATAACATTATATTAGAATTCACAAATAAATAAATAATTGTAAAATTATGAATGAGACATGTAACGTTTTATCGATTATATTTTGATTATTATTTTTTTAATTAAAGACAAACAAAATTAATTTAAGTCAAAATTAAAGTTTTAGTTAAAGTCAAAATATCTACACTTTTTATTCATGGTAAATAAACAACTTAAAATTTACCGGGAGCGATATTAAAGCGACATCATATGGAATGTTTCTCAAAAAACACCAACAAACACCGGCTGCGTCGAACAAACGTGGGACTAAAAATTTGTTTTTTTTTTTTATGTCGAACCAAGACAGAAACAAGATTTTTCTCCAGCATTGGCCCGCGAAACGCAGATGAATAATAAAGGTGAAAAAGTGTCCTTAGCGTCCCATTGCCTCCTCCCCGACTCTCCTTTCCTCAGCACTTAATATATGATTAAAAAGCCTCATCTTTTTGTTTACGTGTTTTTCCCCCGATAGGTATTACGAGAGAAATGTAAATGAAGTATAGTTTTATCACTTATAGACTTAATACTGCCCCAGGAAAAAATATGAGTAACATATGTGAACTTTTGTGGTGTATCAATATTAATTTTATGATTCACATCTTATGCAAATATCGGAAGGGGAAATCCTTAATACACGCAGCTCCGTACCATTACAAAATAAGTCAATTATAATTAAAAAGGCACGTCACAAAAACTTGACATTAAAAGAGAAACCGCATACAGACTAATAACATTTAACTTCTCTGGACCTTGTATTCGTTTAATAACATGGAACGTTGATATGACATCGCTTTCTCTGCAACATAAACATTCAATATATTGCTTACTAAAGAAACCTCTTCAAACAACTTCGGCTCATATAATTTATTTGAAATAAAACTTTGTACAAACAAGTAATTTGTTTAAAAATCCCTACTGACCAAATATTTTTTTAAGAAAATGCTGCCCATTGACATTTGTAAGCAAACCTTACCTAAGTTCTAGGGCCTCAAAGTGTTTGAGATTTTTTTAAGTTTTTAATTTTGGAGGACTTATCTAAAATTTTCAATCCTTTTTTTCATCCCTCAGTTTCACACGAGTTAATTGTAAATGAAGCTTGTGATTTCAAAAATACGTTAATTAGGGGCTCATAGGATGTAATCGTAATAGGTTTCGATTAAAATGGTTATGTCATACGGAGAGACAAGCATGTCGAAATTATAATTGTTGTTTTTAGACAATCTTCGGAATAACTAATTCTACTTCGAAATATAGAGTTGCGTATCTGATATTTAAGCCGACTGTGCTTTTAACATAAAAAAATATATATATTATGTCATGATTATTAATCGGAGCTATCAATAGATGGGCATATCGAAGTCATAATAGTTGTTTTTAGTCGAGCTGCAAATATAACTTATTAGCTTTTTCCCGCGGATTCACTCGCGTTGGAGCCCTCAAGTAAATAAAAAAGATTGTAACGAGTAATAATAAAAACAATAAGTTGGTACCTAATCTAAAAAAAATTAACAGTTTTAGTATTGTTTATAAGTGACAAAAATTCAAAACAGCTGAAGCTATGGTCAACAAGATATTAATTTGAAGGCTTTGAAGTAGCTAGATTTTGATTTTTTTTGACAATTCATGATATCTACTATTTTTTTTATTTTTTTTAAATAAAAGTATCCTATGTCCTTCTTAATACTTCTAAGAATATGTGTACAAAGTTTCGTGATAATCGGTTAAGTAATTTTGGCGTGATAACGTAACAACATGAGAGGCCGATTGAACTTTTGTTGTACAAAATAATAACAATTAATCACTGCCAACTTGCCGTAAATGTATAATTTTTTACGATTTTCCTCATTCCATTCCACGGTACAAATAGATAAATATTATCTATTTGTACCGTGTTATTATTTAATGATAGTATTAGACGAAACCGTATATTATCAGTGAATTATTACTACCTAATACAAACAGTAGTAAGATATAATACCTCAAAGGGCAATTAAATTATAGTTAAATATTTTTATTTCCAGTAGTTGGGTTCTTATAATGAACTACATTTTTTGGTTAGCAATTTGTCTGCGGCACTTCTATATTAGATTTGATCAGGGTTGCGGGAGATGGCCTAAATTGGAGCTGAACTAAGCTGGAGTTGTTTAGACTGATGATGTGACGACAATTGACTGAAATATTGTATTTTAAGCATCTGTATATCATCTACGAATACACAGACGTAATGTCCGACCCCAGTCTTGTAGCGCCGACGTAAACACAGCATTTTTTTTCACCCGCAATCCATACATAATTGTACGTACACGACAGGTGTATACAAGCCCCAAGCTTGTTATACACCGCAGGGAAAGTGTTAGAAGGGTAGTCAACGAGACTAGTGTTACCCACTACTCAATAGTCCCACAACAGATATGGCATATTGTAGTTGATCTATACATTATAATTATTAATATTAATTAATAGTTATTAATTAGCATTATTATTTACTTTTGTATTAATTTAGCAATTTTAAATGTAATTAGTCGATATTTGACTCTCAGTGATAAAACTATATAAAGGGGGTAGCAGATTGTTAAAGAGCATTCGAGATACAAGCAGGGGTAGGACGTTACTCTGTCCGTTAAATATACTAAGTGTCTGTAAAAATTATCTCTGCGTTTCATTGTGCAAAAACCCACGACTGTTACACAGAGTAAAGAGGAAACCTTTACGTCTCCTCCTCCGAGAATGCTGTTAGGACCACTGGGGTGTGGATAAAAAGATTAGGTTCCCCTAATTAGTTCCCTTTAAAAAAACGCTTTCTGTTCAGTTGTAAAAAGTATGAAGGAAAAAATATTCTGATTACCAGCAAGCAGCAAAGTGACGAGGCCGTGACCCGTTATTTTAAAACTTTATCTGAACGTTGTGTAACAGCTGATTCTATTAACTTCTCCACGAACCCTTAACTGAGCAAAGCGCATTCACTATCATAAACAAAGTTATCGCGTGACTTGCGCTCATCTGACTCCCCTCGCGCCACACTGACTCGCGTTCAAGAGTTACATACTCTGAGAACTGCTCCTAATGATAACTAAAAAAAATACTTCGAAGAAATTGTAATGTTTTTCAACTGTATTTTATACGTATTTATATATTTATAGATACATAAAAATAATTAATGTAAATTATTAAAAAAGTATATTAGTTCCATGTTTGATTGACGCCACTGGTGACAAGAGGGCTGGTTCATATCTCGTGCAGAGAATTGCAATTGCTATTCAACGCGAGAATGCAGCTAGTTTTTGATCTATGTCGCATGTGCACGGACTTCCTTTAGATTGTTTAGGTTAGGCTTTTATGATAATTCATTTTAAGATTTTCATCATTGTAAATAAAATGTTATTAATTTTAACTCCAAACACGAATTTTGTCCCCTATTTTTTGACCGTAGGTATTTTCCCTTTAAATTTAAGCGGGACTAAAAGGAAGTTAACCCTTCAAAACAAAAAAAGCTTTTTCCAATTTGGTTATTAGAAAAACTAATATGCAATCTAATTAAGAATCTCCTCCTTTTTTGTAGTCGTATCTCACCTTTTTATATATTCTACCGGCGATATTATGTTAAATGCTCGGAAGAACCATTCTATGTGGTTCTGAATTTAGCAAAATAGATTAAAACCATTTTTGTTACATTTATATATTAATAATTAATACCAATCATTCAACCATCTTCGTCCGTCCGTTCGTCTGCCCGTGTGTCTGTCTTTCTTTCTATCGATTTGTCTGTCTGTCCATTTGTCAATTCTTCTGTCGATCTGTCTGTTAGTTCGTCTGTCCGTTAGTCCGTTTCTCCGTCTTTTCTTTTATCCCTTCACCTAATCTTTCGTTCTATTGTCTGTTTATGCCTCTTACTACATATCCTTATGTAATAACCATATTTGTCGACAACTATTAGAATTACATGAACTAAATTTGTAAGGTAAACAGAGAAAACCATACAACAACAAGGTCTTTATAGCCGACAAGCTCATTCATGGGTTTAATCAAGGTTATTAGCATAAGCCGTTCGACTCTCGTATCGCTTTGAGGCCCTCAGGAATCAATTCCCTGAAGCGAACGCCATCGTTATCTGCAAATCAGGCTCTATGTGTGATTACAGCCTTGAAATGCGCATCAAATTGTTACGTATAGTAAGACGTAGGTGTAAGATCGTATGTAATAAGCAGTTATATATAGGTGTAGGTATTCCAGGGTTCAAATTCCTGGAACGCTTGATTTTTAGAAGTTATATGTATATTAGAAGTTCAAAACTTGTTAGAACAATGAAAAAAATACGTAAGGGAACCTTCATGGTTAAGAGTTCTCAATAGAGTTTTCAAGTTCTTTATGTAAATTACAAATAGCGCAAAGTTCAGTGCGTAAAGATACAGTGATGTGTATCGTGATATGGAACGAAAAATAAAAACGAACTAGACGTAGAGTAGGTAGATTAATCTCTCATTAAAATCTGTCAAAACCTGTCAAAAGTTTCCCTCCACCACCGCAGTTAAAAAGCGTTAATTGTAAGTATCCGTTATATAGCCAGAAGTTTCGAAAGGTTCGTAATTCCTAGGAATTATCCGTTACTGTGTGTACTAATTGCTGTGTTCTGTTTAGAATAGCAAAAAAGCAGATTTTAATATTTGAGGCGTTTATCTTAGTCTACAGGAGTAACAGAGTAATGTAACAGATTCCAGATAGGACTCCGGTCTATATGGAGTCGGCGACATCATAGCAAGGGACAGTATAAAATTTCAAAAAAGTAGGTAAAGTAGACTATATTTTTTCAGTAACGTCTGGGTAACAATGCTATGGTATTTACAAAAAGTACATTCTGAAAAATATTACCAGAGATTCCGATGAAGCTCTCTTCAACGAAATTCCGACGAAGCTTCATTCATCGTCCTTCTGGAGGCGAGTCAAATCTCTTTATAATGGTATTAAAAGTGGGAGAAGTGCGCTTGCTGGCTACACTTTGAAGCGAGGCGACCATCTTAGTCTTAGTCATCTTAGTCAACGCATCTATGTTCGAGCTCAGATAGGAATTTAGTCATATTTGTGATTTTACATGGATGTCTATGTGATGCGACTACATACCATCAGGTGGTTTGCATGCTCGTTTGCTACCCTTCTCACATAAAAATCTCACTTAGGAGAAAAACAAGGGGGGGGAGTATTTAAAATTGCCAAAAACTCCTCAAGTGTCCTCAATGGTTGCTCTCTTCACAATTTTCTTGCTTAAGTAAAATTTTAAAGTGTATAATTCTAGTCCTATCTACACGCTTGTAGTTCCAAATCGCATGGCTCACCCTGTAGTCCTAGTATCTTGTAAGATGGCTATCTATCGCTAATGAACCATTATTAACACGCTGGCTTCCTTCGCGAAGCCGGCGGTGTCTATAAGCTTTATTGGCGCCAAAGTAGAAAGTTATACAAAGGCTGGTAATAGTTAGGTTATAATAATGATGTTATTTTAGCTTACTTTCAACACGCTTTTATTATTAGCATCGGTTGTATGTTTGTGATGGAAACTTTGAACACGATTTGAATGTATTTCAACGTGTCGGATTCATTTGAAACTCTGCAAACTTATCAAGGACCGAAGGAAATGCAATAATATGAAAATACTTAAAATAAATAATACTTAAAAAACAATGTGTTTTATAGTATTTTGTAACTGTTGTATTTTTGAAAGCATGGGTTCCTTTTCGAGTTATCTATTGACACCATGCACGCCACGCTTTTTGTCAATGTAATAGGTACATTTATTCTTATTTAGACTACTCTTAATTAAAATTTTTACACTTTTCTTCATTTATATTTATTTACAATAAACTCTATTTTTTATTTACTTTATTGTTAATTCTAAATATATATTTCTTGCTTTTTAGTTGATTTGTTCACAAAAGCGTGTTTTTTAGTTTTTTTTTATTATTTCTTATTTATTTTGAATAATCTCGTGACCATCACGGTTTATACTTTTATGTAAAAAATTCGTCCACCTTTATAGCACTAATAATAATTACTTTGGAACGACAAATCCAGTTTATGAATAATGTAGAAGAAACTTTTTTATAAGAATAATGTACCACTAAAGTAATGGGTATAACATTATAAACGAAGCAAGTCGTTTAAAGAAAGCAAGCTTTTTCTTTCTACCAGCTTTGCTTAAATTCTAAAATAATCAGTGTTTCAATTACCAAAAAACTACTACATTTGATGAGAAATTCTCGATGAAATTATACAATTACATCTCTTCCCGAGAACGGAAAGCAAGATTGAATTCAGCAATCGTACGCAGAAGTAAACATAAAAAGTTAGCGGCAATTTCCTTGCCGTAAATACATGGGAATGTCGAATAAATTCGCCAAATGAGCCCTTAAGCGTCGAAGCCTAATGGAACGGTCTAGACCTGGAGCATCGATTAGGTGAAGATGTCATAATTCCGCTATTTGAGACCCTCGAGAAACGCTTGTGTGGCTTTTTCCTAAACTTATGAAGCGGCTTTTCCGAAAAAAGAGAGCTTTTTACTTAATTATATACGACATAGTATCAAACAAACTCGCTTCGACCGTCTTTACGGTTAGATCTTTCAAACTACGTAATCGATTTTGATGCGATTTTCATTATTAGACAAAGTGATTCGAGAGGAAGGTTTATAATGGAGAATAGCCGAGAGTTTCTAAGATTTGTAATGTGATGCCGTAATGCAATGGTGCGATGCGAGCCGGGATGCATCGTTATTATAATTATATAGCTTTTAAGTAGCAGATGGTAATTTACTTACATTTTTTTTTTACATTAGAGATTTTTACATTACATACATTTATTTTTTACATTAGAGGAATAGCAAATGAGCTTCCAGGCCACGTGATGCCAAGTAATCGCTGCAGTCCATGGAAATTTACATTTTCAAACTAAAATTTCAAACAGATCTGAAGTCTTACCCGCGGTCGTACGAAATAGATGTTTTTAATTGTTCGTTTTTGTAACTAATAAAAATAATGTTAGTAAATATAAACTCTATTCCCCGAGCGAAGCTGAGTCGGGTCGCTAGTGCAAATATAAATATTTAAAGTTTTTCTATTTAATCAGTTAAATATACTAATAATAAATTTTAGTAGGAATTCTTCGTTACCATATGTTACTATATATGTTTCTATATGTTTTAAATGCGTTAATTATTTCTGTTCTCATTATGTACGTAATATAAAAGGTACTGCAAAAGGGAAACATAAAACAGGGTTTAACGTTCTCATACAATCTTTTTTCAACCATTTTAAAATCTCTTTTGATGTGGTTTGTAGCGCAAAAAGTCACTTCATCGTCACAAGGTGTAAGGTAAAATGTCAACGTAAAGTTTAAAGAAAGAGTTTAAGGCTTTTTTCTCTTAGTTTAGCATGATATAATAAATGGTAGTTGTACTGTATTTATCACTATTTCGAATATGTTTAGTACACGAATTCATAACTCTTAGCTCACAACCCTTAAATAAATGCAAATAAAATTTAAAAGGTATAATAAAATTATTATATAAACTGCTAAAACTCTCTGAAATGTATTTTTGTGTTTTTGTGTGAGAATATTTTACTATGTAACGGGTACTCCTGATTAACGATTTGTGATTGTCAATGTTTACATGGTTCGTGGTCACGTCTATAAAATTTGAGTAACGTGGTTTTGTAAGAACAGTTACAAAGCAGCATAACCGTGGAATTAACTACCTCTTAAGCTCGTACATACATGTACAAAACGACTATTCTCAGGAGTAGAAACTACATACTTCTGAGTACTAAAACGTTTGTTCTGTAGCACGTTTCAAAGCAGTGACGTAAAATTGTTGTAATGTATTTTGAATTGGTCATTTGGTATTTTTGTTGCCCCTATTGTTATGTTAAACTATGTCATATCTTTCCACCTTCCCTTTCGGGGCTCATTATTTTGAAATAAAATAAATTTAGTTTTACCATTTCAAGACTACGATAGTAGAGGCATGAAAATAATTAAACTTAGGCTTCGAAGATAAAAGACTTTTAGATCGGTGATTAAAAATTTCAAAGATTGCCAGCCCATGTATTACTTTGTATACTTTGAAAAGTCCAAGTTCAGTGTTAACTGCTAACACTCTGTGTATCCTAACGAAATAATATTTTGGCTGCGAGCCCGTATCAAAATGATTTCTGGCGCAACGAATGGATCGAAATAATGTTTCGGGAGTGAAATATTGAAAGCGGAAAACTAGGCCGAGATATGGTTCCTATGCGGATTTCCTATTGGAAGATACGGTTCGTTGGAAAAGTACTGACTTAGTTAAAGACGATAGATTTTTCGCTTAAAATGTTTGGATGAAAAGCAACAACGTATCAAGATTATTGCATGTCACGCAACTGTTGCAGAGTCATTACTATATACACGTGTTCAAAGATGCACACATACACGCACGTACACACACTGAGACACACGCATACATACATTCACGCACGGATAGACACATTCACAGGCTGTATTCATCTGTAGTGATATGCGTGTGTAATTAACGTTAAACAGAAGTCTTGTTCTACATGAAGTTTATTATACATGTCCATAGACGGCAGAGACTGGTTTGAATGATAATTCCATAAATTATAAAATAAGTTCTGGATGATAGTGACCATTTAGGGTCATTTAGGCTGACTTCATGTTCATTTAATACGTATGCATGCACTTACGCATGCACGCACGCACACACGCACACACTCTCGTTCGCGCGCACGCACAAAAAATACGCACGCATGCACATGAATTCCACACATACCATACCATACATAAATGTGATGAAGTTGAGGCTAAACGAAGTACTTTTAATATTAAAAAACCAAAGACAAAAATATTAGATAATACAAACTAGTATACAGTACTGCTACCTATCGATGCACGTGCAATCACGTCCAATTGTGATGCAAATGGCCGCAAATTGAGAATCAAAACCGCGCAACGTCACTGTTCTGTAAAACACATTTGGATGTCGCGACACTTAATGACAGGGTTGAATAGTAATGTTTTCGATGCAGAGACGTCAAGAACATCTTGTTAAATATAAAGGGTTCCATAATCAACACAGTGCTTGTTAAAATAAAATAAATAATTTAAAAACCTATTTGATCAAATTTTACTGTTAGCACTTAATAATTACAGTGATGAAAACCTTAAATTTGATTATAATTAAAGCCTAACCTAAACAATCTAAGGAGAGTAGTGACACATTTCCCCGTTGAATAGTTATGAACCAGCCCTCTCGACACCGGCGGGGGCGCTTAAATGTGGGACTAATTATTTAAAAACTTTTTTGGCACTCGGGCCCCATGGACCAAAGGTTTCAAAGCCAAGCAGAACAAACATGTTAAAATGAATTGTTCTTGTTTCATTCGTATTTTTATTAAATACTTTCTACGTTCATAGTTCTGTGTTTGCGTTTTAAAGATATATGAAATAATAAAAGTAAATCTTTACATGTAGTATCTTTCTTACATCTTAATTCATAAAATTATATTAAGTTGTTATTAAAATTACTTTGCAACAATCCGCCCCCACAATGTATAATGGTATATATATGGTATATATATGGTATATATATATGGTATATCTCACCGATTAACCATCGTAGAGTCAACTTACCCTGATGATGCTCCGCTTTGGGGCGAAACACGTGTTGGTACTAATATG
>DWON01008470.1:0-12105 GCA_018251015.1 Phocides pigmalion okeechobee | reverse complement strand
TAAAAATTGGCAATTATTATTTTTTTATTGGTTTTAACAAACATATAGGACAATACATAATGATGTCCTGTGATGTCCTGGTACTCGTGTGAATATATTATAATAACCCTTCATTTAAGTGATCAACTAACCCTTGTTTGAGAAAGTTTTTTTGTATCCAGACTTTTTTAATTTTCGTCTAAAATTAATTATTTCATCCTAAGTCGGTACTACGTTGTTAATTCCATTAATTCCCACTTTTTTATTTGATTTATTACTAGACTTTCTTTCTAGACATAAATGTACAGTGTAATTATTAACTTACATTATGAAATAGTTATACGAATCCTTAAAATATCTTTGATCTTTATTTGGACGATGTCAATAAACCTTTAGGTAGATCCTTTATACTATTAGACAGTTAAATGACTATCATAACTGATTTCGCGCGAATAAAAGCGGTAAAAACAGCTAACAAGCAATATTCGAATTTGATATCTTTTATTTTATAATATCCCAGTCACTGTGTGAATTTTATATAAACATCGTCAATGTTTTTGTAATCCAAAATGAAAAATGACCATCTTTTTAAAATACACAACACAAAAAATGCGCCAGCTGCAAACACGTAGTAACATATCTCTTAGCTTTTTCTTTTGCCCTAGTAATCGTGAGAAACGTGTTCAACCCTTTGTTTGGAATTTTGGTTCAAGTAAATTCCAGCCATGTCAGCAGATGTTTTCATAAATTTGAGATTTGTATTAAAGGAAAAAAAGTTTAATATGAGATATATTTGGGCCTAGTCGTCGAAAAAAAATGACAGTCAGAACTGACTTTTATTTCATCGGAAAATTCGTAATTTTTCAGACGGACTTACAAGCGACTACAACTGAATCCAGGTCACAATACATTTGTGTATTAAATAAAATATAGGTCAAACGTACGACGCATCTTTATTTTGCTTTTAGCATTTACCGGTTGAGCGCATACTTCTGAAAGGTACGCGAACACAGTGTTCAGGTATCCCATTACAAATATGCTCATTTTCACCTGGGGGCACATTGACCCGGTTTCCTACTGCAAAAGGTAACGCGGAAAATAAAAGGCTGAGAAATCAACGGAGAGAGGTACCAGGCAACCATAGGAATACAATGGGAGCGTCGGGGGCGGTTTGTATAGGCAGGTGGTACGTGGCACAACACGGCCTTTCTGCATTCCGCAAAAGTAACAGCATACGGATACGTTGCGTTTGTACGTAGTTCTGCAGTGGTATTCAACATTCTAATTACGATTTATGTATTTATGATTAGGAAATAATACGATCAGGGCTGTCCAACAGACGTAATATAAATATAACAATTGATTACCTAAGTTTATTCATTACTAATTTATAATTATTTCGCCGGAGAGGGCTTACTCGATCACCAGAACTCACGTTCAGCACCAGGGGTATATTATATATTTCAATTACATTTTAATTACAATTACCAAGAAGTGGTATTTAATTTTTCGAATTAAAACATACACATAGAAAATATATATGAATTGCCTACATATAGCCTATTTGAATTATAATTATTTGATTAATAACCCATGCTGGATTCTAACCTGTATTACAAATAAAATATAATTACAGTACTCTAAAGGTTTGTAGTTTCTGTTTAACCCTGTAATAATCTAAGTTAGATCTGTGTGTCCGCGATTTCAATACCGGAAACTTGTATTTAAGACACAGGAAACAAATAAAATTTATAATATTATGAGTTCAGTGTAAAACTCGATTACAATTATGCCAGATAAGTTAACATAAAATTAAATTATGAAAACGATATGCCGCTGAAGCGCAACACACATAATAAAATTTACCGCAATACGGCGAAATTGCATAATCAAATTATATGAAAATAAACAATATTACACCCATGTGGAACGGATATCAAATGAGGGGTATAAATAAAAATAACCCTCTCCGTATCCGCGACCCACGAGGGGATGATTATGCGACGAGCACCGGAGCCAACGTCCCAACGGTTATTTACTGCGCGCGTGCTTTTTAACAGCGAAGTTTACGTTGTATAAACGGTTTTTTAACGTAAAAATAATATAAACGAGCGTACATGCTCCCTGATGTTGAGTTGTCACTGCAGCCCATTTTTTTATGTAAAGAAGTGAAGAGTAGCAAACGAGCATGCAAACCACTTGATGTTAAGTTGTCAAAGCTTATAGAGATCCATGTAAAACCACTAACACGACCGAAATCCTATCTGAGCTCGAACGTAGAAACGTTGCTACTCCTGAGGACTAAGATGGTCTTGTCGCTTCAAAGTGTAGCCGGCGACCGCACCTCTCCAAGCGAAGAAACAAGAATTTCATCACACCGGATTAGAAAGTGCAGAAATTACGACTGATTAATACGAATTAATATTTTATAGGACACTTTCAATAATGTATATAGTGTTGCGTTCTTGGAATAAATATTATTTTTTATAACTATCTGAAGTTATCATACTTCAGACGCAAGAATATGTTCAAAGTAAATTATTAACACGATACAAAACCACAGGGAACACTGAGCCCTTTCAGTTTATTTATTTATTTATATCATAAAGTTTTTTGTATAGGCTATGCTTAATTTTTTTTAGTCCTTTATATTCGTTCTCTTTTTAAACTAAAAAAAACATTTTACCCAACCATCAATAAGAATGCATACTACAAATGTAAGATGATATTATTTTTAGTTTATTTATGAAGCAGATATTAAATTTATTTTACTACTTTTTCAAATTGAAGTTTCTATGATGTTATCGATGTTGTCTAGTTAATATAACTCGTTCCATAGTATGCTGGCGTTGGCGCTACGTTGTATAATTAGCTTCGAGTAGATTGGTACCTGTGTGCTGTCTTCAGCCATAAATCACTGGAATGGATGGCGCCAGTGTAAATCAAAGCGAACCCGAATAAGAAGTCCATAGTTTTCGACGTGAAAGTTAATAAAGTGAGTTTGTAGAGGGATTTAATCATAATTATGCGGTCATGTTTATTTCAGTCCGTGAAAATACGAGGCTCTTTACTCCAGAAAGTAATTCTAATCGCTTAATTTTAATATATTAGGTAAGTAGAACTTAGCTTCCACTAAGAGCCTATTCATAAATAAGATAATAATAATATTAAATTACAAATGAAGATATTTTCATTAATCTTTTAGGCATAACACAACTCAGAGACCAGATTAACGTCGTAGAAAACTTGAATGAAAAAACAGGTAAAGTAATTTCGAATTCGAATCGCAAAAAATCGCATTCGCAGAATGTTAAGTAGTCTAAACCGAATTGTCCGTTGGAACTCGGAACCTGTTAACAATTGCATGTAGCAAATGGACGGAACCTGTTAACAATTGCTACATGCAATTGTTAACAGGTCCTTTCCTTTGCATTCATTCATCCTGTATCGATAGTAAGCCGCTATCATTAGCATATATTAAAAAACAATAATAGACTAACTCCAAAACATTGTTGATTCTCTTACTAATTTACGGTACGGATTTAAGTCGATCCATCGTCGGATTTCACAAATAATTATATCATATTATCATCATTTGCCCTATTTTCATGCGAGTCCAAGTACTAGCGCTACATAAATCCATGGCTTGTTAACTCACCGGCTACGACTGTCTCAGCCCGGGGCAGCCTCTGCAGAACGTGGTGGATGAGGCCGACGTCTGTGCATGCCTGCAAGTTGCGTACACTCTTGCGCAGAATTGCGATGAACACCGACCATATTTCCGCCTGAAATAAAACATATATCTGTTATTATTATATCACAATTATCGAAATTTCCTAAATATGCTGAAGGCGATACAGACATAATTAAGTTATAAAATATATGTACATATATAGTATTATTTGTATAATGTCCCACATCAATCTTATTTTATGACGTATATCATAGTATTATATACTTAGTCTTTTAGCATAGAAATATTCGTAGCCGCCGTAACAGCTAGATATTAGCTTAGCTTAGTTATGGTCAGATTGATGGGGACTTTTTGCTTAGATGTTATTGTTAGGCTCCCAATTAAACTGGGACATAGTTTAAAGAACTTCGATCAGATCATCTTAAACTAAAGCTTTAAATTCTTCTGAGTGACACCGTACTAGATAATATTCTAGAGAATTATAAATTTATGAGCCCAATTACTGTATTGTTTAAAATATTATTCTATACACCATCGTACAGTACAGCTTGGTAAATCACTCAGTAAAAAAATCATAAATAATTCCATGTTATACAAAAAAACATCTGTTTCAAATCTGTGTAACACTATTTAAAAAACAATAAGGATTTCACAAACAGAATATCAACATTTGAGCACAACTGAATGCAAAATCTCGCATCACAATCTCCCTCTCATTATGCAAGATTGCAATTAAAACAGCAATTTTAATGCAACGACCGGCTCAAGTTTAGTTCCGCTTAATGATCGTTTTGGATTACTTGCAAAACAAATATTTTATTGTATTCCAGTTCCACCAATATGACGTTTTCTTGTTTAATTTGACGTGAGATATCTTATGATCAAATACGATGTTTAATGATTAATCTACGCCATGTAATTCAATGGTTATAAATTAAAAGAAAGAAATGAGAAGCTTACAGTAAGCAAACCCTACGCCAGGGCATGCATTGCGAAGCCATTTTAACCAAAGCCAATGTTGTCCGACAACATCTCAACATTGTCCGACATGGCGTTCAACGTGTTAATTTATGCAAATGATATGTCGGGAATTTTGTTAGCCATTCAGTTTGCGAAATATTAAAATACATCTTTTTGAAACTGCATTATGTAGTATTATAATTTTATATTTATAAATAAATGCAATTGACTATCACGTATGGCCATGATTTTTCGATTATTTGTGCATTGTATAATTTAATAATCACTTATGAAGAGAGAAGCGCAAAAGGAGAAACATTGTAAATGATGAAAGTAGAGATAAGAGATACGTTACAATTAATGATATTTAAAAACCTTTAAAAATACTTGTCAACGACGTGTTTAAATTAAAATAAAGTGTGGAGACAGACGGACAAAAAATTATCAAAGGTGGAATTTCTTGAAAAGTTTTCACTGTAAGAAATATATCACCAAATAAAGTTCAAGAATGCACAAGTACAACCACAAACACGACTGAAATCCTATCTGAACTCGAACGTAGATGCGTTGCTACTCCTGAGGACTAAAATGGTCGCCTCCAATAATGTGTATCCGGCAAACACACCTCCCCAACCGAAACATAATACATGACGAACCTAACGGCTCTATCATCTTTACAAAGTAAAAAAATAATTACATTTGTTTCCATATTCAGAGGAAAATCGATCGTGATGTTTAGAAATGTAATCTTTGGCAAACAATTTCTTAGCTGTTAGTATTCTGTACTACATATAAAAGTTGAAAGAGCAAGAATCTTCGACATGGGCATATCAATCAAATAGGGACAATAATTTCAAAGTTACAAAACATAAATAAACAACATAACAAAGCAAATCTCAGAGGGTTACAAAAATTCCCACATACACCAGGCTAACATAGCCCGATAGAAAATATTCCTTTGATATTATCTAAAATCCGAAAGCAAAGTAATAAAACTCAAACTTAGTGTGTCTCTTTCACTTTTACTAAATAAAAACAAAAAGGACGACATCTTTTACTGTAGCGGCAGGCAATATTCTACATTTTTTAAAATATATGACAAATTAAGTAACGAAAAACCAATATTCTCAAGAACTCAGAACCAAAAAAGGAGAGCAAAATGTTATAACGAACGGGTTACCAAATTTCCCATATACACCAGGCTCACATAGTCTGCTAGAAATGATTCCCTCGACATCCTCTAAAATCAAGCAACTCAACAAAAATAAAAATTCCTTTCCCTTTTATAATTAAGGAAGCAAAAGATTACCTCGAAAGGGTTATGAAAATTCCCATATACACCAGGGTACCATAGCCCCACAGAAATGATTCCGTTGATATCCTCTAAAACTCGAGGACAAATGAATACAAGTTTTATCATTATTCAATTGATTCACCGCGGTGATAATATTTTTTTCTAAACAGGTATCACTAAAGTTAACTTTCCCACACATACCAGAATGTCAGAGTCGAGTAGAGTATACGAATATACAAAAAAGGTGAACTTCACACGAATGTTTTATAATTCCCAAGAATACCAAGGTAACCGCGAGGATAAAGATATTCAGGTAAAGGTAACGTTTCACCCAGGTTATATGAAACCGTTTATTGCATACAATATAACGTATCTAAATAAAAGACTTCTTGGTTTATATTTTGTTTTAAATATATATATATATATGTCAAAAAATACCGTTTTATAGACATAGTCTTACGTATTTCCTAGTTTTTATAAGTCTTGTATAAGTTATTACATGTATATCAGGTGGTTGCAACTTATAAACTCAAAAAGGTATGAAATCCAAAAAAATCCGATTGTAGTGGCCTAAAATTTTGTGTTACACCTTTATTTAATAAAACAGGCAACTGCGCAGGAAGCATTTTGAAACGAAGGAATATTTTAAATGAAAATATGAAAATATTTTCTATTTGCCAGCTCTCGCAGCGGCGGTTAGAGTCGTATTCGTTTTATGCAATGTTGTGCTCACCTTCATTTACACTAATGCAATGCAAAGTAAATGTGTGGCCGCCTCGACTTACGTACGTCATGCAATATTTCCACTCCACTTAAAGCACAGTCCGACTTAGGGAACCGTTATCGTTTTGCGTACATTGAATTGAGCAAGTATCGATTTCCGATTTGTCTTTTACAATCCTACAATATATTATGTAAAGAGACGCAAAATTAGCACGTTTTTACGAGACGCCTAAGAAGTTACAGTCCATAAATTTATATTTAATTTCATCTGATAATGGTAATAATAAATCATTAAGTGTATGTAAATACTGATATATAATATAAAATATTTGAAGTCGTGTCGACGACCTTTAAAACTTAATCTGATTTAAAAATTTAAGAAAATCTTGCCATATTAGTATGTCTCTGAAGTGCTTTTTCTAGATTGCATCAAAATCGTATACAAAGATTAATATCTGCAAAATTATATACCTAAATAATTTTGCGCGTTTGTTAGAATCATATATTTTTTCTTTTATTTACTCTTCTTCTTAATTCCTATATTTATTTTAATTACCGCATGTCACCCCCATAATTAATTATGCCAATATGCCAAAAATATCTACCAATACTATGCAACGTTAAAATCTACCGGAGTAAATACATAAAGTATTCCTAAATTACATATTCTTTGTGCGCACTCACTAAAATAATCACTTCAATATAGGCTCAAAAATAATCCCACGTGTATTAGGGGCATAGGAATCTAGAGATGGTTATTTTATTTTCAACGTGGATAAAAAATCACATGATCACATTAATATTCCCAGGAATACCAGGACTACAGAATCCACAAAGAACCTTAAAGAAACTACTAAAGGCAAAGTAAAAGAGATAGAAGATATGAACCAAGAGCAGGTAACGACAGATGGGATTCTGCCATAAACAGAAAGCTTAGGGTTGTTTTGTTTTAAAAATATGTTGCGAACGAACGTTGTAATAAAGTAAACGCTGCATATTTGTATCCGCAAGAAAGTTTGTGAAAGATTGAATTAACTTGAACTTGAAATTAGACTTAATATGTTTTTAACATATTTTCTAGAATTAATGTATTTTGAAGTATATGTTTTACGAAAGAAATAAAACGTTGTATAATCAATTATAAAATGTAACACAATGAAGGGTATAATTGGCCTAGAATAGATTCCTCAATCTCCGTACGAGTTCAACGTAAAGTAATTAGGATTCGTGTAATATTATTTTTTACCTAAGGGTTATACAACTACGTAACGCACAAAGCTTTCACATAAATATGCTATAAACTGACTCTCAGTGGAGATGTAATGGCCGCAATAACGCAAACAAGAGATTTACATTATCGTAATAGTACCAATATTTATCTACATTTCATTGGCCCGGTTTGTTCATTTTATAGCGACCGTTAGGAATTAGCAACATCCCCGTAGCTATTATTTTCAGAAAAAGGAGCCAAGCTCCTATTTAGTAGTTAATAATTATTATACAAAAAAGTCCCAAGAACACCGACGCTGCAGAATGCGGTACAATATAAATATATGTATATGTCAAAAAGACAAACCATTGACCCTCATAGCAGATAAAACTTACACCGACTGGCCGCATATCTTATTTTCTTAATAGAGCTTTAATTCACGTGCAAACATTAAAATTTAAGAATTTTCTTTATATTAAGGTAGAAATGATAACAAAAATAAAATAAACATTTCAATTTACATTTATTATTTATAGGATATTACTATTCCCATAAACACCAGGACGACATGGAATACAGACACACAGTTTGAAAGCGAGGATTGAAGACGAAAATTAACTATTGAGAATTAACCAATCATTATGAGTAATTTATATGGACTTTATATATCTTTTATGTAATCCATTGAAAAATTTATTATATTATTTTATTTTCTTATGTGTGGTCCACAGTGGCAAGGCTGTCACAAAATGTGGAGCGTTGTACAAATTAAAATGATAAGAGGATACCAATTTTTGACAAAATATGCATATTACCAATACCTAAATAACAGGAGGTTAGTAGTAGGAATAGTAATAATAGCGATATACGCACAGACAGGAGATTACAATAGTATTAAGAGTTTAGTTATTGACACTTCGTTGCTTTGTTCGTTTGCTTGTCATTTCAAAACTTGCGACAAATATAGTTAAACACCTTAATTAAATGCAAATTAATAATATATATAATAGATTCTTGATCATTAATATTTCATTAATTTCTGTTAATTGCAAGGGTTGTCTTGTGCATATTTATCAACCAAATAAACAATCAGAAAAACTGCTTAGTGACCAAAATTAAAATAACAGATAATGACAGCTTTGTAAAAAAAAATTGCAAGACGTGTGGTAATTGTATAAATACAGAAATCCTTATATACAAAAATTGCACGCAGGAGCAAAACAAAAGGCGGCTGTAAATTTCATTACGCAGTGCGGCCGTTAGCGAAACAATCTTGGCGAGATTACGCGCGATTCATTTACCGCCTTCGAGGAATGTCGAATAAAAAAGTTTATTTCGATGGCTCTGAGGTATCTTATATTTCATTTAAGCCACGAAAATGGAGTTTGGAATAGAAAATTATGGAAATAATTGCGCTTTAAATCGCGTTATGTACGGCGGGTTAATAATCGCTGCTTTTATTACTCCTAAATAACTTGAACAAAGCTTTAAGCTCTCTAGGTTGCAATGCTCTGGGTTTTAATTTTTATTAATTACAATAATGATGAACGTAATTGCCAGAGCCTTAATTAACACGTATAGTTTTGGTTATAAGTTTTAATTCGATAATTATATTCTGTTCCTATATCTTCATATATTAGTTAACGAAAATGTGTAAAAAGAATAAAATTAATATCTCAATTTAACTAAAAATTTAAGCTTACTTAACATATTCGCATAATAATGCGAAACGCTACGCGCATAATGAAACCGTGAAACTTCTCACTCATTTAGCGTCGACTCCATCCAACACATTTGCACGACAAAGGCATTATCCGTACCAAGTAAAGAGACATCGCTCTATTCACATATTCTCCAACGAAAACACGTTCTGAGCTTACTTATAAAACTTTGACCGACATAATAACGCCAACGCTCTTAATCTGCGAACGCCCTTGCATAATAAAGCGTCAGTGTCAAACTTCTTACTCGTTTAACGCTAACTCTATTTGACAACACAACGATCACGCGGCACGGTGTTCAGTCGCTTACGTACATTATATATGTATATGTATATGAATTTTAACAGGTTTTATACAGTCTGTATTCATTTAACACGTTCGGTATAATATTTACTCCTTTGTTGGTAGCAAAATGGAAAAGTATTGTAATTTTAAACGTTATTCATGTTCAACCTTGTGAACCTAGCCATAATTACGATAGGAATCCTGCGTCAACATATCTTCACAAATGATTCGTTACCTCTGGGGAACAAATTCAAATGTTCTAGGGCTATAAACTAGGTTTAGATATTAGATATTATTTTTGACCATAAGGTTTATCTCATGGAAGATTATTACTTTCAGTGCATTGGTTAAATTTGTAAAAAGAATCGCTTCACGCCGAAAATGGCTTGAATTTTGAATTGAACAAATCATCTAAAAAGCAGAACATGAATAAATTAAGTTCAAAATCTTAAAAATCAATCAGTCGATTTGGTCTAAATTGAATTGAATGAATTAATTCGATTTTAGAGTCCGCCTGATTTTTAAGTGAGTTAAAAACAAGTCTGCTAAGTGAGTAGTAAAACTGACTGGGTACCAACTTATGCCGCCGTTATTATCTACTAGTATACTTTCAGCAACACAATAAAGTGAACGTGACACAGCGTCGCGTGGAGCTCCTCACACATCCTCCTAATGAACTAACACGTCACGTGTAATGAAGTCGTCCAACTTTTCACTCGCTTAGCGCGACTCCACGCAACACATTTGCACGACAAAGAGGGCGGGTGCGGCGATGTTCCCCTCATTATCATCGCAAACTCACCGCTTATCAACAATGACGATTGTTTCCATTTAGGCACCAGTACAATCACATTCAACGGCGTAAACTTTGACATCCACAAACGTAAGTAATTTGTCTTCTATTGTTCGGCGACGTAAACAAATTTTGCAATTATTGTTGCGCCCCAGAACGTCATGTAATATTATGTTAAGCTAATATTTAGGCAGTTGTATAAAGTATTTATTACACAGTCGTAATAACTTAGCAGTCACAGAGTTCGGTTACAGTTGTTCCGGAATCCTTAACAGGACGATTGCACGGGTGACTTTATATTTATAAATAAAAGGATAGTAAGGGAGTCGGACAGAAAGCAACAAATATTTATTATTAAACGGGAAATAAATCAGGTAGTTAGTTTTTATTCGTATAAAGGTGTCGAAAATCTGGCGCTGGTACTTTCAGGTTACTGACTCAGTTCATTTGCACATGAAAGGCGGAGACACGGCCGCATCGCCGCCCTCGTTATCCGTTGACAGCGCCCCGGGTCCCCGCTGGGTCCCGGAATCACATTAAGCACTTGTACCCACCACACATGTCGCCAAACGTTCACAAAGGCTTAATTTTAGTTAAGTGTAAGTGCATTTATCCATTTAATGATTAAAAAATCTCTCAAATAAATCCAAAAATCTAAGTTTTTGTATAGATAGGTACATTAACTTACCACATAAGTTTTAAGTACTTGCCCAAACCTTAAATTGAAATAGTTAATCTTAATTATTTATTTTTTATGAAAAATAACACGTTCCTTCTTAGAGTTTTCTTTACGTTTTATATACTTTGTATAATCTTCGTTGAGGTTTGCCTATCATATAAAATCCTGTTAGTTGTTTATCCAACAAAATAACAAAATCTATTTTCGACCAGCGCAAGATTGTCAGCAGTTACGAACGATAACGAATGTATTAACGTTATTAGACGAGAAATTGGCAGTAATATTTAATAATCGCATAATCCATCACAACCTTCATAGGTTGGGAAAATAATAATGGCTTATCCAAATGACGGCGATCGCCGTAACGACTCGACAGCTCTTAGCTTACACCAAAAACTCATAAGATGACGAAGCAAAAACTCTACTTCACCAATCACCTCAAAGTTATTACTGTAATATTTTATGGCTTCCTTTTTTACTGTGCTTAATGCGGATCTGGCTTGGGACGGTGGTTTAGCCGTGACCACGAGCCATGCAACTGGTTCAAAATATCAGCTATTAAACATTAAGACCGAGTACCTGTTATACAGTAAAATAAATTAATTTTTCCAATTACACATTACCAATAAATACAATTACGTCTTAAACACATATGAAAAAAAAATACATTTATTTGAAAAAATCAATAAAACTAGTAATCGGGGCTTCCTATTAAGTAGTCGGAGACACTTGTGATAGGAATGCCTCGCACTTCCAAAGGTGGGTAT
>DWON01008469.1:0-12105 GCA_018251015.1 Phocides pigmalion okeechobee | reverse complement strand
CGCATCCGCATCCATCCTTAAATAGAACTTCTGTTCTATTTGAGATTGGACGTGGTTGTCCATGGGCTGCAGTGACCGCTTGACTCGGGTGGCCTGCATGCTCGTTTCTTACTCTTTCGCATTAAAAAAAATGTCAAAACGTAATAGTTACATTGTAAAATCGGTTCATCGACTTTGAGTGCACTATTGGGTAAGGTTGACCGGGAGGAAAAGTCGGATTAAAACTCCAAAGGCCTGAGCTACGTGAGTACTCTTATAGTGTAATTATTGGGAATAAGCTCCAGGCGTATCGTCAGACGCATACAAATATTAAAAAAAAATACATGAGCACTTGTATTACACACAATATTGTACAAGATATTGATAAACATGTGTAGTTTGAAATAATTAATTACAATTATACATTTGTCATCACGCCGTTTCTGATAGACCTTAACTCTATAATTCAGCCGATAATCAAGTTCAATATCAATTTGTTCACGACGAGATAATCCCTACAACCCTAATTATGGGTTAATATACAGGTATCTACTATTTATAAGAACACTTCAAGCTTTGTAGGCTTTTCGTTCTACCTTACTACCTTAAGAACAATATTGTAATGCAGTAAATAGGAAATATTTGTATTATATTTGTCTAAAAAACTATTCCTCAAAGAAATTGAAGTAACACATGAGTATACGATCCAGGATGGTAAGTACCATTGCCTTTGATGACCTGTAATCAATTTTATGTAGAACGTATGTCTCGCCAGATCACTGACGCGTTACTATTTTTGAGGACTAGATAGTCGCGAATATGTGTGTGGGATAGTAGGTCTGCAAGAAGATAGAATGCAGTTTGAACGAGGAGGTAACACCGCCCTCATAATCCGTCGTAAAGCAACTCATGTTTCGGATGAAGAAATGCGGTTACCGGCTCCACCTACAAGCAAGGCGACCATCTCGGTCCTCACGGATGGTAGGATGTTCTTTTATTAAAATACTTATGTGGACTTGATTTATAGTTTATATCCCCCGCAGGGAAAATGAGGACATTACAATTACAAATATGTCTCTCTGTCTGTGGTGTGGTAGCTGCTAAACAAATCAACCAATTTTTCTTCATTTGCTTTCATTTAAAAGGAGACTTGATCAAGGTAGCCTTAGCTATAATTAAAGGTATTTGAAGATAATCACTTTTTTTATTGTTAAAGCATGTCAAACTTTTATCAACTTGATCGATTTATAATTTAATATCCTATGAGTCCAATGATCGATATAATATTATGGTTTTTCCAGAGGTATTCCCTGAACGTGATTTGGGACTCTTCAAGAAAAGTGTAAAGAGAGCTGTCCTTCAAAGCCGGCGATGCAATGGCGACTCCTCTTGTTTTGCAAATGTTCATAGACGACATTGACTGCTTTCCATCAGCTGGCCCGTCTGCCTTTTCGTCTGGCTAAAATACATAAAAAACGAAATGGTATCCCTGACTGATTCTTAACTTCTCACAAACGTACTGCGGAGATGCAGTGTTAGAACTCATTGGAATATGCTTAATAGATATTTGACTTTTTTGAAGATCTTTTCGAATTATTTTTTAATTTTTTATATATTTTATTTGTATTGATAGATGTATGGAATATATATTTTTTTAATTATGAATGAGTAAGAAACGGGCATGCTGGCCACCTGATGTTAAATGGTCGCTACAGCCCGTAGACAAACATCCAATCTCAAATAGAAAGGAAGTTCTATTTAAGGATGGACTCGGTTGCGTTCCTACTCTTGAGGACTAAGATGGTCGCCTCTAATAATGTGTATCTTAAATATGAGTTTAAGTATGTATATGTTGTGTAAATATGTAATGTAAATATGAGCAAAAAAATGTCTTTCCTCATATTTAGAAAAAATAAATAAAGAAACGAAAAACAAGAACAAATAAAAGAAGATAAGTGAAACCGTTTAAAAGCAAACTCTGTTTTAAAAAATACTTTTTAACTTTAACTTTTTAGCTTTAACGGAAACTTCGTAGACTAGTTTGTCTCCTAGATTATCATAATGTATATTTTTTTGTAATAATACTTCCTACGCTTAAAAATTACACGCACAAAGTCGCATATAATAGCTAGTAGTTCACAACTAGCTGTATACTAGAATTGAGATAATAGTAATGTTTGCTATTCGCATGCAAAGCAAGAACGGGAGCAGACGTTACTGCGCGCTATATTATACCATAATTACCACTTAACTTAGTTATTCAGTTAGCTAAGTACGTTGTACTGAGTGTTTTAAGGTTTCGAGTCTCGAAAGGAAAACGGAATTTATAGTATCACTTCGTTGTATGTCTGTCTGTGTCTCTCAAGATGCTTTTTAAACTAATACCATCGCGGAATTTACACACTTTACTATACTCACGATTAACGCTTAATCCCTTATTTTTTTCGCAATTTCGCTTTTTTCAGTTAATGCAGCTGGTTCAAAATATTGGCAATTAAAGATGTTAATCGTGATTACCCGTTATATAATAAAAAGATCAATTGTTTGAAATTCGTTAATTGAATTGATTTTAAATTCAGATCTGTAATCCTTCGAAGTTCTGAAAAAATCGAAAATGTAAGTCAAAAAAATTAAAAGATGTAACTATTTCCGCCGGATAATTCAACTCTCGTAAGAGAATCAAAACATGACTTACAATCGTGAAATTTGGCAACAAAGTACTTGTGCTATAAGGTATTGCTTATAACACAAGCCAGAAAAAAGAATCCGGACCGTACATTTTGGTGGCATGATAACTTATATTCTAAACTCATACGGAAACCACGTTGCGAAAGACAATCTCGCCATTGATAACTTCATGCAGAATTCACAGGCATGGCTTCCTCGCAATGTTGCCGTTAAATCAGGTGCTAATTTATATCTAATATGCACGTACGAGTAACATTTATTATATCAAAGGTGCATGCATACCAGGAAACTAAACGCCGGACTGCCCGTGAAAAGCCAGAATATTAACATAACCTCAAGGCATTACTATTAATGGGAACAAGCTAAATTGTAAAATTAAGCAGCAAAACAATTTAAGACCACTCTAAGATCTTAAGTAAAAACATTTTTTCACCCAAATTTTAACCTAAAAGAATAAGAAGACGTATCATTTATGTTTTTACGTTCCGTAATCTTTATTCGCCACCACCGTAGTGGAATGGGTAATTACCCACCTTTCAGAACTTGTCATGCATACAAGTCTTATCTTAATCTTTATAAAGCCATTTTGTTCAAACGAAGTGATAAATTAGGCTGCTTTTTTATTTTTTTTAGCCGATGGTTCAGTTATCACACCTATTTAAGGTGGGAGAACTATAGTTCGACCGGGGAGATACCACCGACACTCTCATATTTTAAAGTCAAACATTACTTGTGTTTCGGTTGGAGAGGTATGGTTGCCGGCTACATTTTGAAGCGAGACCACCATCTTAGTCCTCAGGAGTAGCAACGTATCTACGTTCGAGCTCAGACAGGATGTCAGCCGTGGTTGTGGTTGTAGGTACAAAGATGTCTGTGAGCCGCGAGTACTTAACATCAGGTGGTTTACATGTTCGTTTGCTACTCTTCTCACATGAAAAAATGTTATGCACCAAGTTTCGGACTTAGAACGCGATCAAGTAAATAATGAATTTATGTCATGATGCGATACGTGAACGTTATGGATCACTCTATCAGTTCCGAAAGTTCCAAGTTCCATCTTCTTTAAGTGAGCTATATTGAATCTAAATGATTATTTTACATTTATTTTCTAGGCCTTACATAAGAATACAATATGTATTTGATTCCATTTTATACCACCATAAACATCCTTCTTTCTGTCCCAAGTTCATTATGTTAATTTCTTTAGTATTGTCTATGGAATAAAAAATTGAATACATAAATAACGAAGCAAAATTATAAAATGTAGTATAATATTGTAAAAAGAATTAAAAAAGGCAAATTGTCTAAAAACCAAAAAATCAAAGAGCTGAAAGTCCAAAGCTGTCTCTACGGCACACAAAGACCAACAAAAATTAAGCATCGTGTTAAAAATAAATAAGCCTTAATAGAATAAACACAATATAATACAACAACGAGGATTTTATATTTAATAATGGGCCAACAAAATGGGTCAGCCTCTTGCCAATTTGGGAGAGGCGAGATGTGTTGCTACTCTGGAGGACTGTGATGGTCGCCTCGCTTGTATTCAGCGACACATCTCTCAAACCGAAACACAGGTTATCACACACACACACACACACACACACACACACACACACACACACACACACACACACACACAAGAATTGCTTTATGGCGGATTATGAGGGAGGCGGGGGTACCTCCCCAATAAAACTTCTACCGTCTGTACGTAATGAAATCGATGTAGTTGTATGTGATATGTTGTAATTTATGTTCATACGGTACATTAATTTTGATAAAACAGAATCAGAATGTCAAACATAAATAAAGTACATAATATTCACGGATATTCAGCAATTATTAATATTAAATGAAAGAGAAAACCTATTGAAACATTTGTAAGTAACGCAGCCTTTCCTTCCGTGTTTGAAACGTAACACAGATAGCTTTTAAAGCTTGATTTATAATTCTAAAAGCTGAAAGATGTATAGATAACTGGACTTGAAAATAAATTGCTTTCTCGGTAGCTTATCTGAGGATTTTAAATTACGCTCTAATGGAACCGCTAAAGCATTAATCAAATTCACATCAATGAGGCCTTAATTACGGTTGATATAAATGGCAATCTGTAGCCGCGGAGATAGGTCAAACTGCTTTCATTAGAACCTAATATTGGTTCACATAATGAGATGGACCTGAAATAATAAAAAAGAATAAGTAATAAGAATATAAGTTTGCAAGATGATAGAATTACAATTGGGCCAGGAAAGTACCACCATTGCCCTCGTAATTCGCCGTAAACTCTTGTGTTACGGTTGGGAAGATGTGGTTGGCAATAATTGAAAGTGAGGCAACCGAATCAGTTCGTAGGACTAGCAACTATCTAAGCACGATCATAGTTCTTTTTTCCTATTCGAGGTTGAACATATTTACTATAACAAATTTAACAAGAGTCCTGCCTGAAGTCGATCACAAATACATACATTGCAACTCTTAAGGTTTTGAACGCATCATTTAAATTAAAGGCGGGAAAACTATAGTTCAATCGGAGAGGTACGACCGCCGCCCTCATAATCCGCCTTAACGCATTACTTGTGTTTCGGTTGGAGAGGTGCGGTTGCCGGCTACACTTTGCAAGCGGGGCGACCATCTTAGTCCTCCGGAGCAGCAACGTATCTACGTTCGAAGCCAGGATTTCAGTCCTGTTTGTTGTTGTACGTGGATGTCTACGGGCTGCGACTACTTAACATCAGGTGATATGCATGCTCGTTTGCTACTGTTTTCAAATAAAAATAAAATTAGCCGTGACCAAGAGCCATGCTATGGTTTGTACATATCAGTAATTAAAAATCGTTAATCGTGTGTACCCGATACATGGAAACATGTATAAATTCCTCAATTATATTAACTTAAACTCATACATTGTATTCATGTTAACGCATGCAGATGGTCTCGCTAGCTAGGTAAATAGAACAATTGAAGTTTCACTGCAATTTGTTCCTTAATTCATACACAAACTTGCAGTAGTGAGCAGTTAATTCTGTAGTTTGAAATTACGAGCACTAACAGCGTCGTATTATTTAGCTGCACTTAATGTTTACTTTACATTGTAATTGTTGTATGAAAATTATATCCCTGTGTTTTAAATTTGCTATATTAATTTTTCATCGTACGTATAAGATTTACATTTTAGTTTTTATTAGAATAGCAAACGCGTCTCCAGGTCACCTGATGGTAAGTAGTCGCTGCATAATGCAATGAAAAAAAAAGAAACTAAACTATAGATCTATCTATCGGAGTTGCTACGTAGACCCGTTGCTACTCCCAAGGACTAAGTTGGTGGTCTAGCTTCTAAGTGCAGCCGGCAACCGTACATCCCCCATGGAAACACGAGATTGAATCTTGAAGTCTACGGATAGACTGTGATATTTTTTTAAATTTCAACGACATCGTATAGAAATCGTTGTTGCGCATCGTATCACGATAAAATTACCGTGATTTTTTACGATGTACGACGTCGATTTCCACAAGACGATATCGTAACACGACGCGATGCGATATTAAATCATATGTGTTACGAGTCTTAAATTTTTATGATTAAAAAGTAGCAAGAAACGTTCAGAGTAGCTGATCTTAAATGGTGTCTGTTAACCATGGACGTAGCCTAGCCTCAAACCAGGACGCATTCCCGCTGTGAATAGCGATCGCAATTTTCTGTGCAAATACAAAGAGAGCTGATTAAAATATGAACCAGCCCTTTGTATATTTACATTGATATAATGGAAACTAATTTAGAATGTTCCCTAACACCTTATAGTGAGTTTGTAAATAGAATATTCCATTTTGAGCGGCACACTGCCGGTCTTTAAACATTGAAGCCATTTCAAAGGTTCTATAATCGTTGAATAATTACAAGCGGTAGCGAGTGCTACCATCATTTCTTTCGAATTTAAAATTTGTTTTATACCTAGTAAAGTTGTGTTGCAAACTACCCAATATTAGGTAGCTGCTGCAACTTATGTATATTCCCATAATAACTGAAGGACAATGGTACGACTGAAAAACAGCGCTGCACGGAATCGTGATTCTGTGTCAGCAAATGCTGAGCCACCTCCTTTTGCCTTTCTACTAACTCAACAGATTACTCTCTTATTCTTTTTTATATTATGTAAATTGTATGTTTTGAGGGAATAAAATACATTTATATTATTATTATAACAACTAGTCTCATCCTCAGTAAGCTACTCCTGAGAACTGAAACGCTCGCCTGGATTTTAAGTGTTTTAAAGGTGGTAGAGCCGTTAGAGCTCGCCCGGGGTGGCACCACCGCCACCTTCATAACCAGACGTAAAGCGACGTATTCTTCATGTATTGTGTTTCGGTTGGGGAGGTGTGGTTGCCGGATACACATTATTGAAGGCGACCATCTTAGTCCTCAAGAGTAGGAACGCATCCGCGTCCATCCTTAAATAGAACTTCTGTTCTATTGGACATTGGACGTGGTTGTCCATGGGCTGCAGTGACCACTAAACATCAGGTGGCCTGACTGTCCGTTTCTTACTCTTTCGCAATAAAAAAATGAATAAATAAACAAGCCAGCAACAGCGCCTCTCTGCCAACACAAGAGTTGCGTCAGGGCGGATTAAGAGAATTCAATGCGCATACAAAGCAATAACTCAAATGGAAATATCATTTCGAGTTTCAATAATTCTAGCCTGAGCCACTAGAGCAGCTCTGTCCTAGCGGCCAATTTAGCATATTTAAAGAAACACTCTGTCACATATACCTGTCTCACTCACACGCACTGTGTACAAGAACATTAATATGCTCGGTGGAACAGTTTTAATTATATGTGTTACGCTCATTTCCTCCACATGCATTGCAGTATTTTAATGAAATAAACGAACTCTTTTATACAATTTTCCATTGAATGAAACGTTTGTGCATACGGCAAAGGTACTTTGACGATAAACGGTATTTTCTCATTCAACTTTTGAGTTCTATTTCATATTTTATGATTGAAAAATATAATATCGCTAAGTTTTACCCGCGACTTTACTGAACTAAGAATCGATACAACAATATTGAATGAAACAGGAGGCGATAAGATACATTCAAATGTCAAAGAAGAAAGCTTGTAAAATCACTCATAAACATACGGAAAAAGCGTGTCCAATAAGCTAATAAATTTACAGAAAAGAAATTTGTATAATAGCTTATAAAGCTATAAATGTATTTTCGTATTTTACATTTAATTCAGTCTTATTTTAAGGGTCGATTGTAATTTTTTTTCTGTTTAATTCCAGGTAAGTACACACACAATCTGCGAGTAACACTGATAGTGGAGAAAAACGACCTTTCATACCATGGAACAAGGTACCGTATATTCAAACTTACAACATCGAAGTCAAACTTTTAGGTTTGTGCATAAAATACATACATTTGTGACTACGGGATGAACACGTCATGTGCAGTTGGGTTTACACAATGATAAATCTATCAATATTACGTTTGTTTTGTATTAGAAAATTGCCAAAGGAGCATTGAGCCCATATATATATATAAGGAGCATATTTTATGTAAGAAAATATGCGTATAACCTTCCAGGCTCGATCGGTAGACTGACGGCCTGACGTAGTGCGTAGATGCGTTGCTATTCCTGACAACTGAGATCGCTTTGCCTTGCCTCCATTGTAAGGGTTACCGGTAACCGTACCTCTTTAATCAAAACACAATAATTGCTTTACGGCGGATGATGAGGGAGGCGAGGCTATCTCTCTAGTCGAACTGTTGTTCTCTCGTCTTGTTTATATCCCATTCTACTTATGAGGCGACTGTCTTAGTTCTCAGAAGAAGCAAGAAGTCTGTGATCGATTGAAGTTGCAGCTGTTGTCCTGTATAAAGTTAGTGACAAATGTCCATGGGCAGTAAATCATCTGTCATCAGTTGAACTTCCAAGTAATTTTCAACTTCATTAAACACAAAATAACAAAAATATATACTAAGATAAGAGGATATTTAAAGAAATAAGTTGTGTAATAGTTATACGAACAAGCACCTCTCGATAAATTGGACGAAGAACATGAATAAATGAGTCGCGGAAAAAAATATTTATTTTATATTGCAAGGAATTCTGTTAACTGCAGCGGGTGTACTAGAAAGTCTGGAAAAGTGCGAGAGTCCGTACTGAAAGGTTTCATCTAGTATGCACGACGTCAGACACTACTTTCCAGTCCATAGACTACAAAGACCAGCTAATATCAGATGACCTGCAAAGACCTTTGTGATTTTTCCGACAAATAAAAATGGTGTTTGTTAATATAAGGAGATAAAAATTACTAAGATCACAGAAAAATAATATATTTTTTAAGATTGCATCTTTTCGGGTGTATAGTAAGATACAAATAAAAAGATAAGATTTTGTAAAAAAATGTTTTCCGTTACTTTACATAATCTATCTAAAATGTAGTAAAAGTAATAAAGATATTAATTGCCGATATTTCAAATCAGTTGCATGGCTTCTGATTGCTACTGTTTCGAAGTATTGGCAATTAAAAATTGTTAATCGTGAGTACCCGATACTTAGTAAAATGTAAATTCCGCGACGATAGTAGTGAAAAATAATGTGGTATATTTTTAAATTATATACAGGACTAATTAAAAATGTCGTTTATTCTGGACACCCAGGTACGAAATACGATGGTGCCATTTTTGAAAATATAGAAAATTTATCGTTATTGAATTAGCAGTACAAATAATTGCGAAATTATTAAAACTGGACACTGGACACATTATTTTTATTCATTTGAAAAAGGATATAACGAACTTGGAATTTTGGGTGTCACAGAAGCTTGTAGAAAAACCTCATAACTAATATCACTAGCTGTTGTATATTATAATGGAATAAAGCGGTACAGTTCTTTGAAACATTAATTAAAGGTGATGTGGTATGGCAACAGGTATGATGGAGGTGGCTCTAGCTTTCCAAATTCAGCGCCGCCTTTTGTGACCTCCCCGCTGTCAGTACAAATGTGTTATCAGTGTAACAGATGACGTTGACACCAATCAGGAGGTAAGTGCGCAGCACTCAACCGTGCCCGATGTTCGAGGCGAGCGGACCTAGAACCGATCATTGCGGAACACCGCACCACATCTCTCGCCAACTTCACCTGTTCTGACCTGGGCGGATGAATTACTCCTAACATACCTATTCGTCCTGGCCCTGGCCGGAGGGTATCATTTGATGATTACGACATCCAAAAAAATTTTCAATTTTTACCAGTTTAATACGCAATTTACTTCTAATAAAAATGCTTTCTTTACAATCTTATTATAACATTGTTCCTATTTTCATCCGCACCTCGGAGACATAAATGATAAAACAACAACTGTCCGTAAAACATAAACTTTTTGAATAAATCTCTCTATCCCTTCAACTGATTCAATCGCACTGGGGATTAGCTGAACTGCGACATTTTGTAGCTGCAAGCTAAAACATACGACACAATGTCGTAAAATACGACACGACATGATGTCATGATAATCGTTGACTATGTCATGAATCGGTATGCATAGGTATATTGGTTTTTATATTGCATAAGCTTTTTAATAATATTGTAAATGCAAAAGTGTGTATGTATGTTTGTGTATTCTGTTTTAACGTCAAAACAGCTGTACCGATTTAGGTTAATTTTAATATAGATAATCAGATATAGAACAAGACCACAAGATGTCCAGATATAAAACTGGTTTCAAGTTTGCTGTAGCGAGGATTTGGAGTGACTCACCACCTCCCTTAAGGAATAAAACCAGTACAGATGTTTTTAAATCTAAATTCAAATCAGCACTACTGAGGAAGCAGTTCGCTGCAGAAAACTTGAAACCAGCCTACGGCAAACTATGGAACCTTAGGGAGATTTTTTCTTTTTAATACAATGTTTTTTATTAACCTTATGTGTACACACACACACGCACACACATAGACAAAGAGACGCACACGTACAAACTTGCATTTGTAATTTTAATTGTAATTTTTTAAGTTTAATTGGGGACGTTAACACTCTAACTCCCGCATAACATCTTAGGGAGATAGGGGACGGCTGAAAATCAGCGCTGAACGAAATTACCATTTCGTGTCAGCACACGTTGAGCCACTTCCTTTTGCCCAGTATCAATGTTTATTTTGTTATAATTCAATTCTTTTTTATTTGTTAAACTGTCTGAGTTATTGCCTATATGTACTTATATCTAAGCTATTTTTCTAAGTTTATTTAATTTTTTTTTCTCTGTAAAATGTTTTTTAAGAGGCAATAAACTATTATTATTATTATTATTATTATGTTCCATTTAGCAGTGATTTTCAAACAATTCTTTCCACGTTTGAGTGACGCTGCTAGTGATAGTAGAGCCGTTCATATCTCGAGCAGAGAATTAATTACAAAAATGGTCAATAATATAGTGAAGTCCGCTTATTCTACCCGCCACGGGTGTACAAATAATAAAATTATAATTGGATTACATATTACAATACATTAAAATTACGATATAAATCAAAGAATATAATGTTACTAAATCAGACCTCATCACTGTCATTTATAAATTCGTTTATACTATAGTAGCATATATTTATTAAGTGGGTTCGTAACTTTGCTTTAAATATTGCTGGATTAATAGTACTCTTATGGATTTCGGGATTTTCACTCACTTACTTATATTATGACGCAACACTCTCAGTCTGCAGACATCTTCTTTCGTGTCGGTGTGTTTATTAAAGGGAGGTGCAGTTATGGAGTTAATTGGAGAGGATTAGTTGGAGGTGAGGGGAGTTAAACGATAAGTGGGAGTAAGTCATGCCGTAGCGGAAAGACTGGTCATTCAGCGTAGGCGGGCTATGGCTGATTGTCCAGGGTGCGCCGGGTGAGCATGTAACGTAGTGCCATTTGAGGAGGCTCTTTCCACGAATCCTTTTAGTCTTCAGTAATAGGTACACATGTGTTGACTGTAGATGAGTGGATAGATAGGTACCAGGCACACATCCGTCACAAAACACAAAAGTTGCTTCGCTGCAGATTATGAAGTGGCAGTGGTGCCTCCCCGGTCAGTTTGTTTGATCTTAAGGAAAGTAAGGATAAGGGATTAACCAATTCCCCCATGAACCCAAATTCCTACCCGTGCACTTAATTCTTTACTCATTTGGAAGTAAATAGTACATCTTAAAAAGAAAAAAATAATCTTAAGACAAAGAACCCTAGGACAGAAACAAGATCCGAATCTTCAATAACGAAGGCCGATACGTAACTTTTAATGGGACGAAAACTATTAACAAAGACGAAGTTTGAAAGAAATTCGGACGAAACCTTATGGCGGTGGGCTTATAAGTCTCAAGTGATAGATAAAAAAAAGTTTAAGATCACAAACATATTACATAAATAGATGGAGCATTTTAAACCTTCCCTA
>DWON01008468.1:0-12107 GCA_018251015.1 Phocides pigmalion okeechobee | reverse complement strand
ACACAGAGCGACCGGCGATTCGATTACCGGCACGTTTTAACGTTCCGCGGTAGACTCCACGGACAGGGGGCTATGCCCCGACACCGTTTCCCCCGTGGTCTCGCGACCACGGAGACGACTTAATAACGAATATAAGAAAAATTAATATAAATATTAAAACACACTTCTACGCATTTGACAGACAAAAATGTAAAACTACACAACAGTCTATTCTCCGCAGCCGCATAGAGTAAAGATAGCCACTAAAGAATTTTGAAATGTCATGGCTGAATTTTCCAATCGTAAGTTTCCAATTCCAATTGTAAGTGGAATCATCGAAGCTTTTATTCTAATTCTTAAATTAAAGAAAGTAATAAATTTCAATTTAATTTCGAGTACCGGACAACTAGTTTGTATAAATATAAAAGAACGGTACCATAATAATGTGAAGGAAATAATAATGACCGCAATAAAACCATCCAACCGAATAAATCAACTCGCAAGCCGTTTAAATACAAGCAAACGGATATGAATTGAGTTGCAATTATGGCCGCGTCACGTTTAATTAGGAACAACACTCGGCATTGTTTACTCAAAGGATATTATACGCTATTATTTGAATTAAATTACGTTCATTAATGATAATATATTTTGAATAAAATTTGCTACATTATGCACATGCTTATTGAATGTCCAAACGCTGCCACTGCATTTTTTAAAAGAGCTGCCATCAAATTCTAAGTTTAAAAATTAATTTCGTTTTAATTGCTTTTTATGGGGCAGAAAGTTCCTCGAGTGGCGACCACGTCTGGGTGAAAGGAGCACATGGCGTCCGCCAGTAGCGATGGACGCAGAGGGACAGAACCGATCAGAGTGGCAGATTCTTCTATGCCCAGCAGTAGACGAGTAAAAGCTAATGGACGGATGCATGAAGTTACTTTTTAGTTATAGCGTTTTTATTTTATGTGGTCATTAATTAAAGAATCGTATTTAATTAAAGTTCAAAGTTAAATGACACATTCTACATTGATCTTTTAGAAGTTTAGGAAATCTTCCAATTTCTTGGAACCATGCCGCGTGGGCACGGACTCCCTTTAGATTGTTAATGTTGGGCTTTTATTATTATTAGTTTTAATATAGATTTTTTATATGGAAAGAGCAGAAAACGAGCGTTCAAACCACCTGTTGTTAAATAGTAGCAACCCACAGACTACCATAAACACAACTGAAATCTTATCTGAGTTCAAATGTAGATACGTTGGTACTCCTGAGGGCTAAGACGGTCGCCTCGCTTCGAAGTGTAGCCTGCAACCGCACCTCTCCAACCGAAAACAAGTAATGCTTTATGGCCGATTATGAGGGCGGCGGTGGTACCTCGCGCGTCGAACCATAGTCCTCCCACCTTTAAATACGTAACACAGAATTTACGTAAGATACACACGGCAATAATTAAAATATAAGAGAGCTAGTTCAATCTTCAAAATTACCTTTTACGTCAGTACCCCCTTACAATATTAGTATGATGACAGTAGTTCATCAATCAATGTTCACGACCCTCTCCCGAGCACCACATCAAATGTAAGGCAAGTCAATTATAAGCCAGTTACGGGCCCCGTGTCAACTCTTCGCCAACGGGATGCGTTAAGAGGGTGGAATTTAATGTGGTATTCGTACAATCATATTAGTAAGGCTTTTATCGTGATTGAACGATAATTATTTGAAACCAGCTGCTTCACGGGTTCACATTTTTGGGTTTTTCCAAATTGTGTAGCAATAATTTCTCATATATTTATCTATATTTGATTCATGAGGAAACAAAAACTAGAAAATGTGGTGAATTGTTATTTAATTTATTTCGTTATTAACATAAACAGTCTCTGTATACGATATGAATCATTTAACCATCGTTGTAAAGTTTTCTAGGTTTGCTAACATACAACAAAGCCATATAAAGCTGATCATGTGAAAACCAGCTAAGACTTAGATCAATACCCGCAACTTTTATATATCGTTTTTTTTATTATAGACTTAAATGTTAAGTGAATCTCACTGCAATACGTGACTAAAAGCTGTATTGAATACGTATTGAAATCAGTTAAGCCTTTTTTTGAAATTAGCGCGTACAATCACACAGACAAACGGAAAATAATTCTAACAGTTTTTGTTTCGGGATCTATTGTCTAATAAAGGTCCCTCATAACAGTTTATGTCATGTCTTCCATGTACAAATAGTGATTAGTTAGAATTTAATTATATGTATGAGAAGATATAGTTAGAATTCAATAATCTACAAAAATGTCAGTATAACTTCATGTTTTATTCAAGGTAGTAGAAAAACTACTCGACCGGGGAGGTACCACATATGCCCTCATAATCCGCTGTAAAGCAACTGTTGTATTTCGCTTAGAACGGTGCAGTTGCCGACTACACTTAAAATCAGAGCGAAGATCTCAGTCCTTAGGAGTAGCAACGGATCTACGTACGAGCTCATATAGAACTTTAGTCTGATTTAAAGTGTATGAATAAGGTATATGAATATAACTTAACACCAGATGGCCTACATCCATGTTTACTACTGTCCTCACATACAAAAGTAACTAATATATAAAAATAAGTTAGAGGGCTGCAGTGACTGTATATCGTCAGGTGACTTGCACTTACAAAGACACAAAACACGAAAAACATCTTTGAAACAATGAACAACCTATGTCTTTATGGATATAAAAAGTATAACTTAAGCATGGGTTCATGTCAGCGTTATGTTTGTAACGATAATCTCATTAAGTTATATATAACATAGGAAAGCTTTTAACTTACCCCTAGCACGCAGTTCAAACAATCTCCGCACCAGTCGAAACGTAAACAAAGGCCGCTTCACTTCACAAAAATGAAGTGGGAGATGATTTAACTGTACTGTGGGGCTCCTGGGGGGGCTTATTCGATAAACAGGAGGAAATGTATATAATGTAATAATGTACGGTAGACAAATCTCCAAATATTATAAAACAAAGACCAACGTCGCGTCTATGTGTCTGTCTGTTCATGATAAACTCAAAAAGTACTACTGGACGGATTTCCTCACAGTTTTCAACAACAGGTAGAGTGATTCCTGAGGAAGGTTTTGGTGCTTAATAAGTTGATTCTTTTTGTAAATTGGGCGAGAAATTAAATAGTTAAACTCAATATAGTAATTGAGTTGTCGTTTGACGTAGATGTTTCTGATTGTTAGTTTTGGCAACTAGGAAATGACTTGATTCAAGTGTGCATGAAAAATAATATAAATAATACTCGAGTGAGGCTGCGCCTAGTTCTCAGTTATAAAATAAAATTGCACATGGAAATGTATATAATTTGTACAATGTTTTTTTCTTATATAACTGGTACTCACGATTAACGCTTTTTAATTGCCGATATTTTCACCCACGTGCATGGCTCTTGGTCACACATGCAATAGCATGTAGCTGTGTAACGTAGATTTGTAATTTGCAACCAGGTTTAATTGTGTTAGTTTTAAACTATGCTTAATAAAAATATAGTTAGGCGTTTGAAAACCAGTTTCTTTTCAAAATAATATAGGTTTTATTCACATAACAGATAATTATGCTTTCATTTAACTGTTCCTACTGAAATTAGATAAACTTATCAAATTTGATAAAAATCTAATAATAAACTAAAATTGACTTACTACTGTATTCAGAAGAATCTGTAAACTACACAACTCCCCCAAAAGTTACAGCACATGCATCGTATTCCGGTGCATTCAATTATCTCGAAAAGTATTTAGCCGTACAGATGTTACTCTTGACCAGATCTAAAAAGATAGACGGATAAAATAAAATTATTTTTATTATTACAATGTAAATGTAATCTAAGATAAGATTTACGTTTAAAACATAATTTTTGTCCAATTGTCACGTTCAATTAATTTCAAAATTTACTTGGAAATTATTTAAATCTTCCAGTACTCTGCAACGAAATAAAAAATCTAAGGATTGGCTTGCTCATGTATTTCTCATATAGTCACATAGCTACAACGCAAAATATTAAGGATTTTGTTTCAGCAAACTATATGGTTTCTTTAGAGCGCTGACCTTCGAGCGCTTCCGAAGTAAACAGCCGTAGTCTCCGGCGTGTCTCGACAAACACCCGTAATCACGACATCCGGCCACAACAAGCCGTCTTGTGACATCAGTGTCAATTTTGCTTAAGATCACCTACATGCCCATTTTTGCCTTCACCATAGCTTATTGGTATTTGAAAAGGCTAGGACAGGATATATATATGTCCAGCCCTTTTTTCGTCTGGAACACTCATGACGAATATCTTTCGCCGTTAAGGCCCCATGGCAGGCTATGTCAGGCTCCAACTGGCTATAAACCGGACGGATGTTCCATCGCAACTCCGCTAGTGGTGCCTGGCCTTCATCATCGAGCGACGGCGGCCGACGGACATAGATTAGCCTAACTAAAAGGCAGGCGAGAAGGAAAACTGAAGGATTCACCAGCATCACCGGCTTTAAAACAGAGCTCTCCTTGCATTTCCTTTAAATAAAACCATGTAATACCAGTCAACAAATAGCTAGAGGAGTAGGTACTACGAGGAAGTAGGTACTACATCAGGCGTTCAGGGAACCCCTTACAAGGAAGTTCATTCCCCATCTTATACATACGTTGTAACAAAGAATGTGAACAAGTGAAAAGGAATACCTCAAGGCTTACATTTGCATTAGAAACATACACGTTGAAAATATCAAATATCTACAGTTGGTGTCAGGACTTCAATATTTGAGGTTAATTAATAATAATTATAATGATTTATTCAGGAAAAATGTAATTTTTGGAAGATTTTAAGTACTTACTTCCCAAACTAGGATAACCTGTGTTGTGGATAATAATATTAATTTTTTGACATAACTATTATTTTAGGTTCATTAGCTTATAACAATATAAAATGAGAAAAATGTGTTTGGAATTAAAAGTAAACATCATATTTTACTAACAACACATGATCATAAGCAAAAGGGAACAATTTAATTCGTTGAATTACAAGCTCGTTTGCAACATCTATGCCGTAATAAATGACCAACGCTATGGTCGAGATAATGAAGAAGAGTGAAGGTCGTTGTAGCAGAATTTACAAAACATTTTTCATCCTCAAACCAGACATTCAAACCACAATTCACGGTATATCCAGCTGCGTATAAAACATAATTGTACAAACGTAAACACAAGGGGAAAACGCCCGGTCATTACTCAAAAAAGAATGGAGTACTTTTGGATGTTTTAATCCCTTTTTCTTTTTTACTCCACGTTTGCACGCAGTCAAGTTTTTCGTTGCATTTGACGTAACAATGGAGTGACGTAGTTGCGTTTCAAATGATAATAATAACATTGGAGCAGTTGGCAAGCGTTGATGCTGCAGTTTTTTTTCGTTTAAATGCAGACCAAGTAATAAGCTGCAAGTGTATTAAACCGCAGACAGCTATTTTTGTTTTTTCCTACTTTTTCTGTCTGTGAGTCAACACATCAACTATTGTGTTCCATTTATTTATAATAATTATATATTAAATACAAATGTAACATGAAATAGCCTAACTAAATAATAATAAAGTCTAATTTAAGCAATCTAAAATGAATCTGAATCCATTCTGAGTCAGTCTGAGGCCGCATTCCCGCGCTGAATAGAAACGTAATTCTCTGCACGAGATATGACCTAGCTCTCTTGTCACTAATAACGTCGATCAAACGTGAGACTAATTATTTTGTGCAATTGGCTACATCTCTTTTAATTAATTTTCTTAGTAGTAGTTGAAAGACGTATGTAGTGTAATGCTATGTGTATTTGGAGATTTAAATATTTATTCAATGCAGCTATAAAATTATGGGCTTTCTTGATACAGATCTAAATTAATTAGGAATAAATTATTACTTATTTAACAGTAAAGAAAAAACTTATGACAAATACGGATACGTAACTACTCCTAAGTATTAAAATGTGGAAAAAAAATACTACCTTTTCTCACCCTACAACCAGAACTTGTCACTGTTACTCAGTAATACTGTATTCTGCAAAAATAAAAGTTATATTCGCGTCACTTTCAATCGTTAAAGATCCTATACAACGCCAACACTTATGACTTAAACCACTAACGTCATCGCTAACAACGAGCGGGCGGTCATAAAATATTACAGCGGCAAAAACGCTCGCTCATACGCGGTCGTTCCGCGATAATTGTTATGGGACGTATCATATTCGTACTTTTTGTAATTTAACCTTCAGTTCGCTTTATATTTGTCTCTTTTGTGTTAACTATGAACTGAAGGAAGTAATTTCGAATTATGTCCTTATGGTAAGAAAATATATTTCTGACTGATATTTGTCATAGATGAGTTTATTAAAACTGGTATTGTTATTCCTTTGCTCTGATTTTCGTTTTACCTGAGTGTCTTTTTATAATAGTCCCTAAGACTGCTCTCACACTGTCCCGCGGCGCGTATGCGCCTATATCGTTGTGGGATCACTCACATCGATGTTCCCACTCTTACCACTTTCGATCCCAGAAAACTGCTTTTAGTCGCCTCTTCCGACAGGAAATATTCTGGTCCCGAGCTAGTGTGGCAAACTACAGAACACCTATCAGTCACCTAAACTCGAGTTACAAAGCGCTAAAAGTTTTATCACACACTCACGATGTAACGGCGGAGTTAGCACTATAAAGTTTTTATGAAGTTACTGAACCATGTCGTTACCTATCTTTATGTCGATCCTTACTTTTTGTAAGGGTATAAAAAGATTCACTTTTTTTATTTTTGTATATTAAAATACTAAAAACTATTTGCAGTTTGGTAAAACCACAAACAAATTGCAACTATATTTGAACTGTTTGATCGGAAAGGTACTACCAACGCTCTCATAAACCCGTAAAATAACACTTGTGTTTCAGTTTGTGTTTATCAACTACACTAATAAGATTGTTTGATTGAAACGAGGCGATCATATTCATTCTCATGCATAGTAATGCACATAGGCATGTCCTAAGTTGGGACCTCAATCCTTTTCAACTTTGGATATGAAGGATCAAGATCCTTCAAGGATTGAGGTTATTTTGCTTGTAAAAACAACGACCATCCCAGCCCTCAGAAGCAATGCATCTGTGAACGATGTCAAGCAGGACTTTAGGCTTGTTTGGTGTTGGACGTGGATGTTCATGTGCTGCAAAGACCATTTAAAATCAGATGAACTGTTAGATTGCTAGTTTTCAACGATTAAAAAACTGTTTTTTTGCGAAAAAACTTAATATTTAATTCGAGTCGATCAAAAATGCTACACGTAGTTATATATAACAATTCATCGGATCACACAACTACGTAGTACTCTTATTTATGTTTAAAATTAATTATTTCCTTGTTTAAAAATAAAATGCAAATCGTAATTCCCGTAGCATTAGCTCTGAGCTCGGCGCTCCGAGGCGACGCTCTAATTCTCAATATTAACTCAACTATTTCTCAGCATTACGCAACTAATTGCTTACTTAGGACCGGAGATACCGTAATTAGATACAAGCGTAGTATTATTTAATATGATATCATAAATAAATTAAACGAATTATGAATATTATATCTTATGTTCTAAGCAAAATAAGCCGCTACTAAGACTTAAAAGTTTAAAAACTTGAAACCACTACTGATTGTTGGACGTCAGGTAGAAATGAAACAGGTAGGAATATTCCTGTAGATTGATCAAAAACACAAAACACATTACATCGTTCATTTCAGCGATACGATAAAGGAATGTATCCCTGTCGGTAGAAAACAACAAACATAATTTATGACATGCATATGCAACGCATACAATCGATGATATATTGAATATCTAATAATATGTTATATTTTTCGCCGATATAAAAAAAACATTTCAATTCATGAGAATAGCTGTTTTATTTGTTCGGCGATAATTATTTCCACTGTGAACATATTTTGATGATTCTTTTTAAAGATCCGTATGATTTTGATTTTCCGTATAAATTTAATCAACTTTATTTAAGTGTTTACCACTTTAGAAGATATTTTTTGATAATCTCTTCACGTTTATAAATAAAATACAAGAGAAGCTGAGTAAACATATAGTTACATCTTTAATGAAAAGTCATTAATTAAGTATAATAAGCGTCAGCGATCTCATGTCCTTTTGATCGATAATTTAATATTATCAATTCTATTGATATTATTTATGATTTAAAAACATTTCTGAAGTTATCTGAAATGTATATTATGTATTTGTCTTAAATGAATAATCTTTTATAATGAGAGTAATTTACGAATATAATATAATGGGGCCAAAAATGTTTCCCTGATGGATACCTGCATTATTAATCAAATCATTTTTTTGTCATCAAAAGCTTTTTGGTAACCAATGAACTGATTTTCATGTCAATAATAAATTTGTGAACTATTAATGTGGCTTCAAATAATTAAACATTCAAATGACAGCAATTATTTACACATTAGCACTGAAATACAGATGCGTTTTGATAAGCTAAATTAATGAAAATGGTTATGGGATTGAGGCCAGTAACAAAACAATAGTGCCTATATCGTTATGCAGTTTACAATGACAATAAGTTTCTTGATTTGATAGCTCTTTTTATGTTAGAAAATAGCAGACAAACATGCAGGTGACCTGATTTTAAATAGTCGTTGCAACTCATACAACACACAACCTCAAACAGGACTGAAGTCCTATCTGCCACGTATCTGGTTCGAAATATCGGCAATTAAATAGCGTTAATCATGGGTACCCGTTATATAATAAAATGTATACACCTGACTGTTGCCTGTTGCCTGACACAGTTGGCTCGTCCAATGGCACATAAAAAACGTAAAACTGTATTTTTTAATTTTGAAAACCACATCACATGAAATGGGCTCGAAAGAATTTTTGAAACTTATGATATTTTGTTTTGTTTATTTTGTTTGTGACATAGTGTAATAAACTGGTTTATAGTCGTAAAACAATTTATTACACTATGTCTCGGGCGTTGCATACATACATATATAAATTTTCCTTCCCTCATAATTTTCCGTTATATTATTAAAATTGTCAGAAAAAGTTGCTCGTAGCAAATGTTGTCGCTCTCAAGAAAAATAGAGTAGTTGCGCTAAAAATAAGGTAATGTTATCGCGGGATTTATACATATATTTGACTATGCACCGGGTAGTAACGATTCACGATTTTTGGTTTTTGATTGCCGATATTTCGGACTAGTTCATGAGCCATGGCTCGTGGTCACATCGAAACTAGTTTCGCGAGTAAAATATTCAATTATAAAACACAACACCATAGGGTCTGATTGACAAAAGTTCCGCAACATATATATTGACGGTAGATTGCTTAAATTTATAAAGTAATTGAAGGTTATATTAATCTGATAGTAATTTAGAATTCGAAAACTCATTATCGCCAGCAGTCACCAGTAAAGCCAACCTCTTATTTAGTCAATACCAAATAACTATTTCATTTCCAAATTAAATTCCAATTGAGCTTGCGCGGGCGCCATTTTGAAATTAATTACAGTTTCGTTCCAATTACAAATTGTATTGCAAGAACGCTACATCGTATTTGATTGAAGCAAATAAGCACGAGGGATTATAATTTGGATTATTATCGGTATTAAAGCATAAAGCTCGGATTTCCTTTTCCGTTTAATTAGTGACGGTTTGAGTTGAGTTATTACGTAAATGAATAGATTACATAATGCGTATCATTAAGGAGTTTGTCACATCGCCGTTTAAAGTAAGATTAAAGAAAAGATTCTTTTTTATTATTTCATCACTTATATACAAGATATTTGCTAATCTTTATTGCCAAGCGCGTAACGATTACTTATGTATAACGGACGACTGGGCCCGCCAAATATACGTCATTGTATAAAATTATAAATTTCAAATTCTTAGCTCCACTGTACTACATTAATTACATATATTACTACATAATATAATACTTACATTAATTATATATATTGTTAGAGCTCAATCGCGCGTTTACGCACTCAAAGACAATCTAGACTGCCACGTACTGCCACGCGTCGGTACCTGGCGTCTGCGCCATACCTACTCCTTACAATTTATACCTTCAACACTCTGTCTATTGATGTAAACCGTATTAAAATGCATTGCATAGTTTGAAAGATCTAAGCGTACAGACGACGGGAAGCAACTTTGTTTTATACTATATAAAGACCATTTACTCTGTTCCACAACGAACGTAACCAATTCACGAACATTTCGATATTGATCATATTCTTCGGCTAAATTAAGAAAACTTGTAACCTAAATAACTCAAAATATATATTGTCTCCTTGTTTGTTTTTACCTAATATTTATCTTATCTTCTTTTGGATTAAATTTTGTAAAATAAAATCACACTCTTATTATTAGTATAATTTTGTTATGTTATTAAAACAGTAAACGAGTGTGTAGGCTATCTGATGTCAAATGGACTCCGCAGCCCATTGGTATCGTTGTCCAACGTTGAACTGGACTAAAAACCTGCCTCACACCGCGCATATATGTGTTGGTGCTCCTAAGTCTTACTATGGTCACTTCGCTTATAAGTGCAGCTGACACTTGCACCTCTCCAACTAAAAACAAGGACTGCTTTACGTGGATTATAAAGGCGACCATGACACCACCCCAGTCAAACTATTGTTCTACCACCTTGAAAGCCTGTATGTGAGAAGAGTAGCAAACGAGCACGCAAACCACCTGATGTTAAGTAGTCGCAGTCCATAGACATCCACGTGCAACCACAAACACGAGTGAAATCCTATCTGAGCTCGAAGGTTGATGCGTTGCTACTCCTGAGAAGTAAGATGGTCGTCTCGCTTCAAAGTGTAGCCGGCAACCGCATCTCTCCAGCAGAAACACAAGTAATGCTTTACAGCAGATTATAAAAGCGGCGGTGGTACCTCCCCGGTCGAACTATAGTTCTCCCACCTTTGTACGCCTTTGTACTAAGTTTTCTACTTTGTTGTTAGTGTAGTTTGTGTTCAAGTAGAACTGCATTTATTGATGTTCAAAAGTATGTATTTTTAAATATAACAGCCTTTACTGAATGAAATAAATAAATACTCTGCAATCTACAACCAATAGTTAATCCCACATGTATTAAAATATGCTCTGCAACTAATTAAAAGATCCCGCTGTAATTTGATCCGCAAAATGAGTTTATCTACGTCGGCCATGTTTTGAGTTATTTAATTTAGTTGCATATTCAATTCTCTAAATAGATTATGGGGAGACATTATAGGAAAACTAGATTTGAAATTCAATATAATTTAGACATTATGTTTAGTATGACTACACTCAGCCCTATTCTTGACCTAATTCAAATTTAAACAGGTCCTCGGATAACCAATGATGTATCTTATCTGCACTTGACAAGCGTGGTGGACTGTAGCTTAACACGTTCCCATTCTGTGAGAAAAAACGTGCCCAGCTGTGAGATAATTCCGAGTATAATAATGATAATGATAAGAGTAACAATAACTATATCATCTATTATAACATAGATAACGGTGATGGCAACGGCAACAGCGACGGCAACGACAACGGCAACGACAACGGTAACGACAACGACAACAATAGACAACGACAACGACAACAACAACGACAACGACAACGACAACGACAACGACAACGAGAACGACAACGACAACGACAACGACAACGACAACGACAATTTGTTTTGATAAATAACCACAACAGTGCAATTTGCTTATTGTAATATACTGATCACAATAGTAGTTCCGATCGAGTGTCGAATCTAGAATTCTGTTAAACAATATCTATACATAAAGAGGAGGGTAACTAACTGACACAGAAATTCTCGTATTTCAGAAATATTGATCATCGCACAGCTGAAACTGCTGAAATTAGAAACCTGGAATTTTGCAGATAGGTTCTACATATTATACGAAACACAAGATAAAAATTAAGGAAACTCCATCCCTAAGAGGATAAAATATAAATAAAAACAAAATAGAAATAAAAAAAATTTTAAAGGTGGTAGAGCCGTTAGAGCTCGCCCGGGGCGGTACCACCGCCACCCTCATAACCCGCCGTAAAGCA
>DWON01008467.1:0-12108 GCA_018251015.1 Phocides pigmalion okeechobee | reverse complement strand
GCTCCGTTAGTGTCATTTCGGAGTTTTGTTTATATGCCAGGTATTTAGAAAACTTCGATAGCGTGATTCAGAATCGTGTGGCGCCATCTCTTGTCGAGTTGCGGAAAGTCGCCACAATAATATACATATAGGATGAAATAGTGCTGGATGATTTATTGACATGGATTGGAATATCTGTGCGAACAAAGCTACGGGAAAAAGTTGTATATATAAGGCAGAAAACTCGTTACAGTTTTTGTTTGTCTGTCTGTAGTAATTGCACGGAGGTTCGGAATGTTAAATGACGCGACGAAGCGCCCCCATCGGCCTCCATAGCGGAATTGAAGGTTGTGTTTCACGTTGATTGAATGGTTTAGGTACTACAAGATTTGTGTGTGAGACTCCTGGTGTCTCTTTATACCGTGGTAATAGGTATTGACATACATATGGTAGGAAAATAGTTCGACCGGGGAAGTACCACCGTCCTCATAATCCACAGTACAATTTCCCTCAAGAGCGTCTTGTGTTTCGGTTGCACTGATGCGGTGACCGGCTATATTTAAAAGCGAGGCGACCATCTCAGTCCTCAGGAGTAGCAACACATCTATTTACGAATTCAGATAGAACTTCAGTCCAGTGTAAGTTTAAATTTAAGTTTGTTTAACATCAAGTGGACAGCATGCAAAAATACGTTATCAATATTAAGTATTGACATTTACTATTTGATAAACTATTTCTATTTATTTAATTTCCATTTTATTTAATTATATGAGGTAAACGGCAAGACAAGTATTATGTATGTTTCTTAGGCAAATTAATATAAAAAATATTTCTACATGGCAAAATTCATTAAAACACTCTACAAGAGTGAGAAGTCCGTGCGTCATGGTGCTAAGAACACTGGTTTCTATACTGTTTTGATCATTATTTTATAAAAATTATTGTGAAGTATTCAATGTTATATTTAGTATAAACTTCAATGTATTTTATGTGTACATCGTAGAAAAATAATATCAGCTTGTCGTTACGCTTAAAACTGTATTTTGAAATAAGGGACTACTATATTAAAATTACCATATTAAGAACTATATACAAACGAGGAAGAACTATATTAACGACTAAAATTATTTGGATTACGATTTTATTGACGTCGGTGAAACTAAATGCAAAGTGACTAGTATGTTTGTGATTTTGTGCAGCCTTACGCATATGAAGGGCGGTATCGCGTGTCATGTCAAGAACGAGCTAGATCGCGGGTCGATTACGTCGGCGAGCGCACGGATCGATCGCCGTGACTCGGTGACATAATAACGCTGATAAAAATTGTATTGATGACCGAATATTTGTACCAGTCACTTATGCGTTTAATATGTTGTATTCTCCTGCTGGAAATGTACATTTCCGGAAATATTTCGGTGGTCGATGTGATTATATATTTAAGTAGCTGACCACCGCTCCAACCTAAACACAAATAATGCTTTACAACGGATTATGAGGGCGGCGGTGGTCAAACCCAGTCGAACTATAGTCCCACTATTAAAACGTCTTACTTATGTTGACAAGACGTGTTTACCAATATTCAGTCTAGAAACGCGTTACTAGGCTAAATATAAGAGCGCCTGGTTTCGGGAGACATTTCAATGTCTAAGAGCGCTAATAATGGTTGGTATACCGTTTAATTGTGTATTTAGCTTAAACGCTATGCACTCACCGTTATGTGGGTGATTTAAACGAATTATACAGAAGTGAGGCCTCGTGTAAAAGGCGAGGTTTTCTGGTTACTGCTCGAAAGTTTTAAATATCCCTCGTGAAAAGGCTGTGTTTTCTTTAAGAATAGTATTATTATGTACGAGCTTTTGCCCGCGACTTCGTTCACGTGTAACATAAATTGATATAACTTCTTTATTTGTTTACCCATTGAAATGAAAAAAGCACTAATTGTAAAGTAAAGTCCATCACAATATAATCCTGAAAACTGTATATGCAGATATACAGGCAAAACGAAAATACTTTCTCTTGCATATATAAAGGTTCCACATTATGAATTTTTAAATATATTTGTCATGTACAGACAGCGATCAATTACAGTTTTATTATATATATGTATGTATAGATCATAACAGCGATCAACCCTAGCTTAGCACGGTAGCATTTCGACATTACTTGTTTTTTAGAATTCTAGGCCTTTCTTTCCTGTAATATGCGTGTAATACATATAAACCTTTCTCTTGTATTACTCTTTTTATTGATTAAAATCTTATGCCCACTCCTAAACACAATATTTATACAAATACAACTGATATGGACGTGTGTGTAGGGAACTAATTGAGATGAAACGAGATGGGACGTGCATTGCAACATTAAAGCAATGGACTGATCGAATTTAAATGCAATATTCATAAGTTTCAACGAACTACATCTAGGAGTGACGACATAATCGTTAAAGAACGCGACACAGGTTGCAAATGTTTATTGCTACACCAAAATCTTATAATAATAACAGGTGTAGGGTACAAGTCATGAACATATGATACATTTCAATCGATTAAAAATGTTAAGTGCGCTACGATTCACTAATAATGGATAACTTACTTCATAATCTCTATTATGAAATAAAGTCGCTTCCCGCCATCTGCATGCTTATATCTTACAAACTACGTAGTAGTAGCAGTAGACAGAGTGATTTAGTAAAAGCATCCGTGCGCAGTCGGGCCATATATTATACAGTATATTGTAGGTTAGCATTGAGATCCACGTTTAAGGAAAGTTTAAGGAAAATATAGGATGAAAGTTTGTACTGATGTGTTTTCATATTTAATAAATATGTTATCGGCTAGAAGATGCGCAAATGAACATGCAAACCACCAGATGTTAGGTAGTCGCCCAAAGACATCCACGTACAACCACAAACACGACTGAAATCCTATCTGAGCTCGAACTTAGATACGTTGCTACTTCTAAGGACTGAGATGGTCGCCTCACTTCAAAGTGTAGTTCTACCACTTTTAAACTTGTCACATAGTTAAGTCTTGTTTGAAGATGTATGTTCATAGGCTGTAGCGATTGTAGTTAATCAGGTAGCATCATCATCATCATCATCGCCGGACCTTCCAGGCTCTTTGGGCGGGAAAAAGATAGCCTGCGTGCTCGTTTGACCGCATAACCTGAATCATTAAAGGCATTACCAGCTTTTCGGTAATGCTGCAAAAACGTCTTGGTAATGATTCTAGAAACAATCTTTATAACGTCGTGTGCTTTAGACCACATAACCGCGTATGAGCGGAGACCATTGCGTTTTCGCCTCATTACACCTGTCAGATGCCAAGATGGATGCCGTTCGGACGGTGACGTCACGAGCAGATTTGAGGTCTCATTACACAACCTCATCTGACTGTATTTTTTGCGGCTGACTATAAAGGTATTTTTTTGTCTATGGTATGATTTGTTAAATTATGCCAATACTACTACTATACTCTTTATTATTTATTTATTTATTTATTTCAGGCTACTAACGCCCATAGAAACTTTATACAAATACAAAAACAAAAATAATATACAAAATAGAAATAAAAAAGAACTACATGTGCCTAAAATATATAAATATATATATTTATAAACTCTTTAGGGTTTAGTGGTTTAGATCAGCAGTTTAGCCGTGACGACGAGCCATGCAACTAGTTTGAAATATCGGTAATAAAAAGAAACGTTAATTATGACTACCCGGTACATAGTAAAATGGTATGAAATTTTGTAAAATTAACTTTTACGCGAGGAAATCAGCGGTCAAACACTAGTAATGTATAAATTATATTAGCCTTTAACAATTTATATTTTAAATAATAATTTCCACTACAAAAACATTTAACGATCAAACATTTCCTTAAATAGTTTTAATATTTCCTCACTATTTAAATATCTTATTTCTTTCGTTAATTGATTGTAAATTCGTTCTAGAAGCTACTTCCTGCGTTTCATTCGCCGAGGGTATATTGACCTATCGTAAATATATAAATCGGTATAATGTACAATCTAATAAAATTAATTATACGTTCGATCGGCGATCGGCGCCGCCGGTGGCAAAAGGGCTGGGTCATATCTCGCGCAGAGAATTACGATTGCTATTCAACGTGGGAATGCAACTAGTGTTCTTGGCACCATGCCGCACGGGCTCGCTTTAGATTGTTTAGGTTAGGTTTTTTTTCCAATTCGTTTTAAGAATTTCCTTATTGTAAATACTAAATAAAATCACTGTAACACCTTTTACAGTGTTTTTAAATTATATTTCTGATATCATCAACTGGTCAAATATTAAACGTTAGAGGGAACTTTAGATTATTAAAATACTAGCTGTGTTCCATGGTACCTACATTTAAAAATACCACTCAACTGCTTGCGCTCTGATATAAAACAGTTTTTTTGACTTAACGATCATGGTAAAGCCATTTCGTAGACAATAATTACAAATTATATACACAAATCTTCCTTGTTTATTGATCTTTTCACAGTGAAAACCGAATCAAAATTTGTTAAGTTGCTTAGAATTGAACGGGAAACACGAGAGATCTACAACGATTTTCTTATACACCTTAAGAAAAGATACATGAGACTAATTAGTATTGTAGAGCATACCATTATGATTAATTTGCATAAGCAACCAATTTGCAAGTTCCGTATCAATAAGCACGACAGTTTTGAGAAACAAGGCGATTGCGTTAATTATTAAGAAATATACGTAAAAACATAATTATGTCCGTTCTATTCTGTTCTGGGTCTGGGTGTTTGTCTTGTTTGTGTGTATCTGGCATCAACCACTCGGGATGACAGCGTAGAGGTATGAAAAAGCTGTATTTTTTTTTGTTTTTAGTATTGGCAATCGAGAAAACATTTGATAAAATTGGTATTTGGTATTTTTATTATATGAGAAGAGTAGCAAGCGAGCATGCAAACCACCTGATGTTAAATAGTTTCAGCCTATAGAAATCCATATACAGCCACAAACACGACTGAAATCCTATTTGAACTCGAACGTAGATACGTTACAGTAACAACTATGCAATTCTCGTATTGCCGAACATACTAGGATACTTATAATATAGATAATGTTCAACATTGTAATTCTATTTTACAATTAATCCCGATAAAGATGATGATGAAGAAAGATACAACTTATGTTATGGGTACCAGTGTTCTCTTTAACTAACATAATAATTAGATTCGAAGATAAAAGGGCTTGAAGTTATTGCAATAAATAAACCAAAGATTACATTAATGGATAGGGCACTGAAAAACAAAAAACACATAAAAACCGGGCAAATATTGGTCCGGTTAAACACAATCGCTTATTGCAGCTATTGGCAAATTATACAGCGCGCCAATTATTTTTTACAAACTATTCAGATAATAAATTAGTTAAATCACAATGGACATAGACTATTGCGAATAATTCTTTGATACAAGAACTCTGAAACTAATCGTTTGAAAGCCTTAAAACGGGTTACTGGAATAGAAATCTAGTGTATTTTTTCAATATTTTGCAAAGGACATGCTTATTGTATGAAGACTAGATATCAGCAATAAACAATAGTACTTTTTAATTTAATCGCAATCGTAATTTTCAATTACAATATATATGTGGCTGTAAATCACATCGATATATCGGCAATTAAAAATCGTATCGATCGAATGAGTACCCGTTACATATTAAATGTATAAATTCCGAGATGATATTAGCAAAATAATTCCTATTTCCTAGAGTTTCTGTTTGTGGAGCAAGTGAGATCAAATTACAATAATTTTGAGGAAAACTTGCAGAAAACAGAAAACATCGTCCTTTCACTTCGAAGTGACGGTTAAATGTGTAAACGAGCACATATGTATGTACTTACTGGTATGACATCCGCAATGTAATTTTGTACGTGCATTTCAACTATTTTTAGTAGCTTAAATATTGGTTTTATTTGTTTACGATGGCTTTATCTTTTGAGTTTTTCCAGATCTTTTAATAGCAAAAGTTCGCACAACTTTTCAATTCACATCTCCTTTTAAATAATCTATAAATAGATTTATTGAAATTAAATCAACATGATATGTCAATCGAAGTTTGTCGTAATGCGTAAGAGAAATGCCGGTTAGCCGTTACTGATATAAACGCGCACTAATGCACAGACAAACATACAAAAATTCTAACACCTATTGTTTTGGGTTCTGTGCTAATATACTTATATTTTTTTCTAATATACCTTATAGAAAGCATCATTTAAAATGTTATTAATTGTATAGATTTACAGTCATGAAAAAAATCATACGAAAACTAAAATAAATTAATATAATTTCGAAAAAAGCGTTTTAAACAAATATTACTTGTGTCTAATACTACTAACATATGTACATCACACTAAATATACACACTACACATTTCATATAAAAAAAAAATTCAAGTTACTACAACAATCAAAATAACTTGCAAATTATATATTTTTTGATATGAAACATTTATTAACACGCTTTAGGGTAAGACCAACTAAAATGTGACAGAAATGGCATGACGCTCCGCTGTGCTGTCATGTTTCTACCTCTTCTAGATACAGTTTGCTCACAAGTTGGCGCGCCGAATGATCCGAAACGGTGCGCTCATTGGCGCGTGAGCACGTAAATTAACATTATTCATAAAGGGGCTGTTATGATTATTTATGAACATCGACGGGTCAAGTTTGCGGAAGATAATTCCCAACTTCCGACATCGACATTACGTCATGGCTGTTCTGTATTATAAATACAATACTTATGTATTTTGCATTACATTAGTGTTATATATCGTGTTATATATAAAGCTTGTATGATAAATTGTACAATTTTACTTGTACCTATTGTATTTTTAAAATATCGTAGTGAGATAGCTGAAAATGTGGGATATTTTTTCGTTTACACACTCTAAGAACTACGGCACCCTAGCTGAACGACTCACTTGGCTGCTTTTATTCTATACTAGCGTTAAGCTGTTTTTCTTGCTATAAAAAGACCCTTGCTATACAAATATAGTAATTAGTAATTTGAAGAATATTGCTTGAAAAGGCTTTAAAAAGATATGATTTTGAACTGATATTGCGTATTTATACATTTTATTAGGTTCCGGATACTCACAATTAACATTTTTTGATTTTTGATCTGTCAACACCTGTCAACAGTTTACCACCAGTTTACCACGCTACCGCAATTTAGCTGTGACCACGAGACATACAACTGGTTCGAAATATCAGCAACTAAAAATCGTTAATCGTGACTTTCCGTTACATAGTAAAATGTAACAAGACGATGATATTCGTTTAAAGTTAGGTGTTTTTACACTATTTTAAATATAATTATTGATAATTAAGTCGATTAAAAGGTACACAATCCAGTCTTCATATCGTACAGCTCTATAACAAAGCGTGGACGATTGTTTATTTCTTATTCCGAGTACCGTTATACCTGATATAATTAATGATGTTTAAACTGAACAAATGCAAATAATAGTTTGAATAAGCAATGAACTGGTTAATGACCTGTTTGTAAGAAATAGGTGTTAAGCACACAATTATTATCAAAAAAAATTGAACAAAAGACGTAATTGATTAAAAAATAATTGTGAAGCTGTAAATATATATAATGGAGTGCTGTTTAAATAGTTGTGTTGGAAAAGTACAAACGAGCCTGCGGGGTCCCTGATGTTAAGTGGTCTCTGCAGCTCATGGACATCCACGTACAACCTCAAAAACGACTAAAATCTTGCCTCATCATACGATTTCAGGCAAGATTTTAGTCTTTTTTGAGTTACATGCGTTGACTCGTGATGTCTGAATCTGTTTGTAAGTACGCCGATTGTTTCAAAGTTTCTATGAATATGGGTAATTTTGGCTGAAAATTCACTAAAATACAAGCGAATTGAGAATACTCTTCCTTTTTAAAGCGCGTTAAAAACTTTTTAAACAGCTTCAACTCCTAAAAATTTCGTTTACAAATAAGAAAAATATTAGAAATAGGTAAATTTCCTTTAATCTTCTTGTACTGTTTATTGTTATTAATTTAGTAAAACTATAATAAATTAGGTGTAACAATGATAAATTAGGCGTAGATGCAAATCTGTTGACTTTTTATATCATGGACGCATTGGACGAGGTTGATGTCGACCTGACGGTAGGTAAAAGGACACATCCCGAAATAATGAAACGAAAAACTAAAGGTGGGAGAACTATATAGTTCCACCTGGGAGGCACCACCTCCGCTCTCATAATCCGCCGTACAACATTACTTGTATTTCGGTTAGAGAGGTGCGGTTGCCGGCTACACTTTGAAGCGAGGCGTCGTTTGCTACTCTTCTCACTTAAAAAAAACTTAGTTCTATACATGGTTAACTACAGTTTTAGTAGGTGGTAAATGAAATGTCCGCCTGATATTGAGCGATCAATGCGGCCTACGGACATCTCTTATAGAATTAGTTATTCTATAGTTCTAATTGAAGTTGAATAAAAATGCGTTGTTACTTTGAGGACTAAGTTGAAACGGAGAAAACGAATGAGTCCCATCAAATTATACAAATAAGAACGTACCAGCTACACTAGCTATCAGGTGGTAGAACCGCAGTTACACCGGGGAGGCACCATTGCCAGGAGCACGTTTGTGAGTTACACATAAAAACATTGCGAACATCTCAGTCTCCAGGAGTAGCAACGCTTCTACGAGCTCAGATAGTAGTAGATATTTTAGTCCTGTTTGAGATTGTATGTGGTAGCATGTGCCCTACACGCTCGTTTGCTTCTCTTCTACAAAGAAAAACACTGCTGTCATAAAGCTGAAACAGGTGTAGTGACGGGGGCGCCGCAGGTAAACAATTTAGAGTCCAACCACCTTTAAAATAACTGTGTAATTTTTTAAATGAATCGACGAGTTAATGTCATAATTACCTACAACAATAACGCACGGCACAGTGAATAAAATTATTACCGAACATCTCCACATCTTATGTTAATTAAGCACTCAACTTTTTGTCCGAGAGTGCAATGAGCCAGCTATAAAGAAATACATTTATTTGCGGGTTTAGTGGCCAACACGGCCCCAGCCGGGGTTTTTATTGCGTCCACCCGACCGTGGGACCGCGAAATATAATAAAAAAAAGAAAAAGTGCTAAGTATAGTTGCTCCAGTGTTCTCATAGGGATTATATAAAATAATCGAATAGCTAACAAGATCGATTGCGATATCGATAAGACGTACGATTAAATAGTCACCTTGATGTTAAATCGAGTGTTTAAGGTACGACCGGGGATGTATCACCATAGTACTCATTTCTATCGTGAAGCTTAATTGCGTTTCGGTAGAAAGATGTGATTGCCGGCTTACTTACAAATGAGACGATTACCTTAGTTTTCAGGAGAAGCAACCCATCTGTGATCAATTTCAAGTGAAAGTCTTATTCATTATGAAGTTTTTATAGATGTTCTTGGGCAGCAGTGAAAACTTACCATTAGGTGAATTGTATGTTCGTATGGTACTTCAGTTATTTAAAAAAAACTTATATCGATATAAAACACTTACCACAGATTATACGAAGTTACATCTCCGAGATGTCTTTTTCATTTTCTTTTGGCATCCATTGAATACGATATAAAATAAAGGGTATTTAAAAACTATAAATAAAAGTAAAACCGATTACATCTTTATAACTATAAATGAGTGTTAAGGTTGTGAAAAGCACAGATGATTAATACACTGATAACTAAGCAAGTCAATCATCATACTGATATCAATAACGCCGTGTCTTTGAAATGGCTGCGTCTAAATACCGCAATGAAATATTTTTGCAAAGACCAGATTATCAAATTAGATAAAAAAAATTGCGTATAATATTAGTAATTTTTGTTTAAGATCAAAATAGATTTATTAAAATACACTAAAATTTAAATTTAGTATTCGAATTTTCTAATCGAATAAACCCATCTCTATCGAACTGGACGCACATTGTTTCGATTCTGACGATGCTGGCCAGTAAAGTTATTCTTTTGAATTCCTTTTTTTTAGAAATAAAATTCTTGATAGTACCTCGCTATGGTGGGAATTGTGGACGGCGAGCAAAATATTGTGGGTCTTAAAAGGTAGGTGAACGATATTATGGGTATGGTGAATACTATTATTTAAATGGAATACAAATAAATCGAATTGAAGTGTCATTCTTTTGAAAATAACCTTCATTTTGTAGATTATGTTTTGTTTTTTGTACGATACCTAGACACAAAATAGGTTTAATAAGAATTTTTGATCAGGGATCAATGCAGCTATTTCTATAAAATTCTATATCAGTACTAAGCGGTAACGTGTGAGAAAATAAAAAAACGAAAACCTATTGATAAACGATGTTCTACGACTTATGTTAAGAAAATGTTAGTCTTGGAAAAACATTATAGATTCAACATAGTGCAGACATATTAAGTTTATGAAGGTAGACGATACTTATTATTCTATCAAGAATAGGAGTTACGAGGAAACTAATAAAAACAATTATTTAGTAATATAATATTTTTTGTTAAAAATTTAAGGGCACTATCGTTTAGGGCTAATTAATTTATATTTGCAAAACTTCTTATAAGGACTGCATTACAAAGTACATTTATAAAGATATAAATAAAGAATGGGTAAATAAATGTGCTACCTTTTTTAATTTGTTTTATCTTAAATTATTCAAAATTGAATTTAAAATCTTTTGATCTAAGGGCTTAGGGCATTTTCTAAATATAATCATATGTATTTCTCACTCAATAATTATTGGTCGGTTAAATATTCAACATAAGAGTACCTCGCATACTGTACTTACGACGCAGAATATTTTTTGAAAATAAATGACAAGGTAATTTTGGTATTCAGCGGATGACATCATGCGTTCGATCCGCCATTGACGTCAAGACAAACAGGTTACAAAAAGTGTGGTCTGAGTACCAGCTCAACGTGTCGTCAGGAAAAAAAACACTTAACTGGTGATCTCTGTCCGATTGATTGCTTATTTACCTGTCGTGGATAAGGATCCGAGAATCCAAGTCAATAAAAAAAGGAAATGGGGGAAACGCAGTGACGTTGATGACATGTGTTTTGGCGGGAGAGATGTTTATTTTTTGACGCACAAGGGCAGAGTCGTGTGTGGAAGTATTGATGTAAACTTATCTTAATTTATGTTAATATCTTTATGATTATTTTTTTATGTGAGAAGAGTAGCAAACGAATATGCAAACCACTTGATGTTAAGTAGTCGCAGTGCATAGACGTCCACGTACAACCACAAACACGCCCGAAATCCTATTCGAGTTCTTCCACCTTTAAATTCATCATCCCTTCATTCAGTCATCCCTGGCGCCGTCATACCTATCACTGTAATATACAAATTATTATATATGTATATGTTTGTTATGCATTAGAACCAGTTGCATGGCTCGTGGTCACGGCTAGACTGCGGTTTAACTGAGCTTATACGTAGATCGCTACTCATGAGGACTAAAATGGTCGATTCGATTTCGAAGGTCGAAGTGTAGCCGGCATCCGTACCTCTCCAACCGAAACACAAGAAATGCTTTACGGTGGATTGGTACGAACCCGGTCAGACTAACTCTAACACTTGTCAACTTCCTCGCATAGTTCTCACTATTTTTATTTCACTAATTGTAGATCCGCTATTTATATAGAAATAAAGCTGTGCTGTAAATATTGAAACGTGCTTGTATATTTATTCAAAGTGCGCGAAGCATATTCAAGCTAGTGATTTTTACACTTAATATAACAACAGAAAATCTATAACAAGCAAAAACAATCGTAATAACACCACATCTACAACACGCAAAACAATCTTAAAAAGTGTATTTAAAGTATTCGAATTGCTTAATAACAATATGAAAAGTTGACTTCAGGTATTATAATTCCAAAGACAGCTGCCTAAAGAAGTAAGTGATTCTTTTCCCTAATGTTTTTTTGCATTGGCTTTAGACACATACAAAAAGTTTGTGTCAGCTTACATGCTTATCGTAATAACATGAGGCAAAATTTATTTCAAGTATTGGAACGCTAAGACAGCTGCCTAAAGAAGAAGGTAATTGTATTACATAAGGTTTCGTGC
>DWON01008466.1:0-12108 GCA_018251015.1 Phocides pigmalion okeechobee | reverse complement strand
ATTATGCAAGTTAAATCTACTAGGTAGTATATTCTATTAATGTAACTGAGAGACGGAAAAATATTCTAGTGCATGTGGAATATCACTGGATATGTCTTCCTCTCGAAATATGAGTATTGTTAATAATTTACGTCTCAAATATTGTGACTATTTCCTTTTCATTCATCAAAATTGTGAACATACAATTTGAAATTACGAACATAATTGAAACTTTTAACTATGAAGTGGAAAATTCTGAACTATTCTGAAGATAGAGCATTAAAATAATTTCAACGCAAATTGATTTGAATAAGATATGTTGTGTACTGTTAGAAATATGGGCTATTTTCAGTTTAATGATCTTACATCTTTACGACGATAACTAAACCCTTCGATTCCAAAAATCATTATGTTATTGGTAGCCAAGACAAATCGGCAGTTCAAGACTACTTTTAAATTTCCATTTTAAGTTATAAGTGAATAAATTAACATTATTATATTTCAAACTGATATTATCGCAGAATTTATACATTTTACGGGTACTCACGATTAACGTTTTTAAATTGCCGATATTCCAAATCAGCTCGTGGTCATAAAGTGTACGAGACGTGGTCATGGGTTAACTCTAAACTGGTTTGAAACATCGGCAATTAGACAACATTAATCGTGCGTACCCGTTATATAGTAAATGTATCATTATTTTAACTTAATTTATTACCAAAAATATAAGTACCTAATTCATTACAAAACGATTATGAAACATGATCTCTTAAATGAGTATGAAGTAGCAAACAAGCGTACAATCCAATGGAAAGTGATCACTGCTCCTCATCTGTAACCAACTCCACATAGGACAGGAATTCCACTTGAAATCCATCACAAATGTGTTGCTACTCCTTAGGACTAAGATGGTCCCCTCACAGTAAGTATACCGACAACTACACTCTTCCACCGAAATGCAACATATTCTCATGCTAGAAATATGAGTGTCGACTATATCGTCGGTCGATTGGATAGTTGAACCAAATTATATCTTACGAACTCACTACACTACTCAATTCAAACAGTTACCGATAACGTAATTCAGAAAGTATGTGTATTGTCTATTGAAGATAGTTACATCCAGTGAAACTAATTAGGTACCGACGTCAGATGTAGCTAACTCCTACCAGCGCGTCTTGCCTAGGCACTTTCTCCGAGACTTAATAAAACCGACTTACAGGTTCTAACGTTACGTCCCTCCGTGTTTAATAAGCAACTGTGTACATTGCAATATAGATATGGAAATGTGAAAGGAGCTAGTTTATATATTCCATCAAATTTATGTAAAAAAATATATGTAGTAACTTCTGCTTACGTAATACTTATGTTATATTTGTATCGTAAGCGATGTTTTACATATTAATTTAATCAGCCACATAGATAAATGAATTCAGATATTTGTTCTGGGCTTGTGCTACTCTTCGGATTAATTATGTTGTCTAACCTCCCATAGTTTTTCACAGGTAATCAATGTTGGACGTGGTTTAACTTTGGAATTATGAATGAAGTTTTTTTTTTATTTATTTACCTGTGATCTTTATTTTCTTACCCTTTCTTTGAAGGATATCTGAGAAAAATTGCAAGGTTAACGTCATCGGTGACCAGAAAAAATCTTAACGTGAATAAATCTTATATATACATATGTAATTTTTGTAATATTTCTACAACTGGATCCAAAAAAATTAATGATTCGTATAATGTTATTCTAATTTTTGTAAAATATCTGTAACTCACGGTACAACCATTGCAAATGATATATCTAAAAACCTTGAATTTCGTCTGAGCTAATTTTATGTAAAAAGAAAAGATACATATTACATATCTTCACGGTCCTCTAAAACTCTAAATAAATCGTAACAATATCCTACATGTTGCTTTAAGCATACATAATGAAGTAAGATTCATTCAAATCATTTTAGTGGATTCTGGTGATGCGGTAAGAAACAGATTTTTAAGTAGTAGATTGAATCTCTGTATCAATAATAACTATTATATAAGATTTTTAACAGCTCACATACCACTTTATTATATGTATAAATAGATATAGACGATCTGAGAGCCATTTCATTGTAATGTCAAGATTGGCATGGCCGAAGGGCTTGCATCGTGCAAGCGGGGATATGGCACGGCGCGGTTCTGTAGTGTAGGCCCGTAGGTGTGTTTTTGTTTAGTTCATTGACCAGCCGATGCGGCGTCGCGCTACGCAAACAACGCCTTCGATAACTCCCGATTCTATGTCACGCAATGTCACTGACACTACGAAGTTATGGCCCAGGCCCAGGATCCCCTACATACACCTGCTCCTTTGCTGTTGCTTACGATTTACTCTACACGTGCGAGAAAATTATGATTGTGACAAAACTATTTGAACTTTCTCAATAAAGCGAAACCAACAGATGTACAAGTAAGTACATTACCCTGATTTTAACTCTTACTTAAATTAAAAAGTATTAGATGGATTGCAAAAGTAACAATATTTATATAAATTATACACGACGAATAATACCAAAAATAATAACAAAGAAACAGGAAATGGAGATGATTCGATTTATTTGTACCAAAGTATAGTTTTTAACCGACTTTCCAAAGAAAGGGTTTGTACGGAATAAAAAAATACAACCGTCTTATATTTTTTACTGAGTAAATATTAAATAAGGTGTAAAAATTCTGATAGACAGTAACTTCTATATATCTTATTACGAGTAAAGCATATTATCATAAAACTTTTATAATTTTTGTATATTTATTGTATTAAAAAGCAAATGCTACAGGAACAATTTCACAAAATTGTATGATTTTATAAGGTTACGATTCAATTAGAACTTTACATTTTTTATAATTTATCTGGCTTCGACGGCCCGAGTCGGAGAAAAATTTATTAAGCAATGTAAAGAGAGCTACTGTTTAAAAAATATTAATATTAAGGAAGTTAAGATTACATAGCTAGCTTAACTAATTTCTGATAATATATTAATGAAACAATCTATTCTAGCGTGAATTCCTGCATACGATGGCGAGCCAGCTCTCTATAAGAGATATATAAGACGCCATTTAAGACGCGACCATCTCGTCCGGAAGACTAATACAGTCGCTCGTTCAATAGCAACACGTTCGTGATCGACTTCTCCAGCTCATAATGGACACGGTTACAGATATCCATGCTCGGAAGAGACCACTTAAAATCAGATACATTGCATGCTCGCTTACTACCTCAATTTTACAAAAAAAAAAACGAACGGCATACATTGAAAATAGGAAGAAAAGAGTAAGATGTATGTATTAAATGTTATGAATTAGCACTATTATGGTTATGACCACGAGTACACTTAATCTAAAACTCTCTAAAAGATGGAGAGAGATTTGTTTTGTATTAAAAATTTAAACAATTATTTTTTTACATTATAAATTACCTTCATGGTTTTTTATAGAAATCCACACAAATATTAAGAATACTTACTTAAATTATTAACATATTAAAGCAATCGTCATATCATCATTTGCAAGGTGGTAGAACAATAGGTTGACCGAGAAGGTACCACCACCACTCTCATAAGCTTTCGTACAGCAATTCTACTGTTTTTGTTGAAGACGTTTGGTTGCCATCTACACTTACAAGCGAGACGACAATCTCAGCCCGCAGGAGTCGCAAGGCATATATTCAGGACCACAGGAAAGACTTTAGTCTTGTTTGAGATTGGACGTAGATGTCCATAGGCTGCAGATACCATTAACACTTTCCCTGCAACTACAACACTGCTGTGTAATGCGCGACGCAACGCGCTTACGGCTCCTGTGTTGAAAGGACAAATCAGTATGGATTTCGGGCGAACAAAAGTTCTGTGTTTACGTTGGCGCTACAAAACTAGGGGCGGACATTACGTTTCTGTATTCATAGATGACACACAGATGCTAAAAAATATAATATTTCAGTAAATTGTAGGTATATATCTTCCGTCCAGTCAAATAAATTAAAGGGGGCAGAGCCGTCAGAGCTCGCCCCGGGGCGCCACCCCTTATAACCTGCCGTAAAGCACAAACAAACACAATACATGTTCTTCATGTATTGTGTTTCGGTTGACGAGGTGTGGTTGCCGGATACACCATCCATCTTAGTCGTCAAGAGTAGGAACCGCGTCCGCAACCGCGTCCATGCTTAAACAGAGCTCCTGTTCTGTTTGAAATTGGACGTGTTTGTCCATGGGCTGCAGTGACCACTTAACATCAGATGGCTTTCATGCCCCTTTCTTGCTCTTTCACAATAAAAATAATCTTCAGTTTAGTGCCGATCGGGTCAGTATTGCGGGATTACTGACCCGATATATAGGCGCCGCAGCCAAGGTGTTAATCATCACACGGTTAGCACGCTCGTTTGCTACTTTTCCAACATAAAAAAACGACGTTTTGTTTCGTTTTTTATATCACACGTCAAACTTCCGCAAGTTCAGTATTTGCGTAATCGCTACAATTGTGTTATCTTATGCAAATATACACAACAAGTGCACAAAATTTATTATTGATTTCACAACACAGTTTATATATTTGTATGTAAAGATGTTTGATGTAACACCTCAAAACAAGTCGATTTAATGGATACATTATATCACAATTTATGACGGAGATACAAAATATATTTGATTAAATACCATAACACTATTAACATTATTTTAATAGATAACGTTAAAAATGTTCATGATTCAAATGAATTTCATAACATAAAACATATTTTAGATGAGTATAATTTTGAATAGCTGTACTACATAGTACCTACTCATGCTTATATATTAGATGGGGTCTGCGTTGAGGGAGGCGGCACTAAACTGGAGCCTATTTTTCTAGACTGAACATGCGCCGACAATTCACTGAAATAATGTATTTTTAGCATCTGTGTATCATCAACTAATACACAGACGTAATGTCCGCGCCCAGTCTAGTAGCGCCAACGTAAACACAGCACTTTTGTTCGCCCGTAATCCATACAGATTTGTACGTACACGTCAGGTGTGTATAAACCGCAAGCGCGTTGCGCCGCGCAATACACAGCAATGTTATACGCGCAGGGAATGTGTTAAGAGTTATCTGACGTCATATGGAAATTTGTTGCTACTCCTGAGGACTAAGATGATCGCTTCGCTTTTAAATATAGCCGACAACCACAGTTCTCCGACCTAAACACAAGACTTGCTTCACAACGGATATGAGGGTGGAACTATAGTTCGACCACTTTGCAAACAACACTATAACTAACAGTACGAAAGAAAGCTTGATTCGCCTTAAAAGTTAATAGTAGCAGATGTAAAGATCTTATCTGTATTCTATATTTCACTGCTTTCTCCGAGTCGTAGACGTGCACACGTGCTCACACAAAAAAATTGCTCCTCCATTAATTGTTTCATGTCGTGAGTTTAATAGTTTTAAAGCAGTCGATATAAGTAAAGTAAACCAAATTACCTACTTTATCTTTCGTAATTATATGAGACTATTAGCTTTTGCCCGCGGCTTTACTTACGCGGAAGGATACAAACATATAGGTCATAAATAGAACTACATTATGCAGATTTATTAATATCCTATCTGTTTATGAGAATCAAATGTATGAAAATAAAATAAAAAAAAATTTACTCTCACACAAACATTCATTTCATACATTCTTTCATATTCTCTTTAGGAGTGGAATTCCCAAAATTCCTTTTTTAGTACTCACTTTTGCTGTATAAGGAGCCAAATTTAACCCTATCCCCATAGGACTCTGTATAATAGAATTCATATTGGAGATCACATGCTTGAATCGATCAAAATAATATGAGACAGATACTTTTATCAGGTTACTCTCGAATTTTAAAAATCGAAGGCCAGACTTGATTTATTGCTCTAATTCTATTAATATAGCAGCAAAAGTCTGAAAATTAACCACAGATAACTCACATCAAACTTTATAACTTCACAGAACGGTAAGGACAGAGTATTAATTTTATCATTAATGTAGCGTGTACATTTTTTATTAATAATAAGCTCTGGAAAAAATACAGAATAATGTCGAATTACTTTTAAATAAGTAAAAAAAACTATGATTGATTGGTTATACGAGGTAAATAATAATTATTTCACCAACATACCTTGTTACTATCAGTTTATATTTTAAGTAGGTACACATTATTTTAGGATAATAGAATAGTTAAATTTTACACCAGGATGTTAATCATTCTGCTCTCTTTATTTTAAAGCAGACCATGTAAAGGTAAAGGTTATAAAGTTTGGCGCAAATCAAATTGAATACACATACATATATAGTTATACATATTTATTATAGATATGATATGATTTTCAAACATTATTTATGCCTTTAAGTCAAAAATTGGTGCCGAATGGGCATTAGATTATGCGCCAGTTCAACACTTTGACTGCGGCGCGCATGTATTAGATTGAGTCACGATTGCGGGAGGCAGAGAACTGGAAGTTTTTTCTCTAGACACAACTATTATATTTTTTAGCATGCGTAAAACATTTACGAATACATAGAAGTTGTTTCCTCTCGCAGTCTTGTGGCTCTAACGTAAAGACAGCACTTCTGTTCGCTCGTAATCCATACGAATTTGTCAGTATAGCACAGTAGTGTTGTAGCCACAGGGAAGTATTAAATTTTTCAATTTTATTTGCCACCATAAAAGAAGGAAAGAATGTAACTATTGACAGATAGTTTTCTTCATTCGTATCGAAATCACAACATTTAATATTCCCTTTCTTGGAAACACATCAGAGTGTGCTGTAGCCCACCTTGGTATTAAAAAATTAAGACAAGGCACATATAACGATTGAAATCTCATGATACATAAAACATTATAGAATATACTAAATCTAATAATTGCACTTAGGTGTTTGCCCGTCAGACTTCTATAAATTGCACTATTTCATCAAATATAGTAGCAATTTGTCTGAAAACTGAAAATATGCATATGTATAATCATTGGCGTAACTGAGGATTTTTCTACGGGGCAGCCATTCACTGCCAGTCATCAGTTCTTACCACTCTCTGTGACGCTCATGTATTAGATCGGGTCAATACAGCGGGAGGCGGCACTAAACTGGAGGTTATTTGGCTAGACTCAAGATACACCGACAATTATTGTTAAAAAATACAATATTACTTAAATATTGTATTTTCTAGGATCTATGTATCATCTACGAATACACAGACGTAATGTCCGCCCCCAGTCTTGTAGCGCCGACGTAAACACTGCACTTTTCTTCGCCCGTAATATGTACAAATTTGTTCGTACAAAAAAGTTGCGTACGTGCCGCAAGCGCGTTGCGCCGCGCATTTCACAGTAGTGTCAGTGTAGGAGTTTTAAGGGCGGGAATTGTCCATCTTTGCCCCCTATCCCTCCTAGTTACGCCTGTGTTTAATACATAGCATGAAAAATAAAAATAAAATATAACACCACAATAAACACCACCAATAAAACAGCGTAGTGGAATTACACTTAGCTTGCTTCAATTGCATCTTATTATGTATCGGGTACTCACGATTAACGAATTTTTATTTTTCATTGCCGATATTTCGAACCAGTTACATAGATCGTGGTCACGGCTGGTTCGAACTGTGTTAATCGTGAATACCAAGTACACAGTGAAATGTATGATTCCGGCGATAATTTTAGTTTAAAATCATATGCTTCAATACCATCAATCATTTGTTACATACTATAGAATGTTAAGGTTTTGAGATTCATTTTAATATTGGTATAAAGTTTGCACCAATTAATATAGAGTTTAAAATTATTATGGTAACTAGGCATTCCAAATTAGTCTTGTTAGTTTGTCCAAGTTTAGATTAAAGATTTTGTGCGCTGAGTTAATGTTTTTTATAAAACAACTTACATATCATTTAGACACCTATCACACAAACATTTTTAAAACTAATACATTTTTTTTTCTGTAATTAATTTTTTTCTGTAATTTCTAAAGTTATTTATTTAGAACTTGTCATTTTTTTGAATATTAAATTGTTAGGATTTTTACTTATAATGTTTTACAGACAGTTCATATAAGGTTTCTTCGCTTCCAAATATCAAACTTTTGTGCATGCCAATGCTTATTTATATTCAAATTTAATTATCCTTTATAATGCAGGATATTATTGTTTTAAAGGGTACTCATTTTAACTATTACAATATTGTTAAATATTCATAAAATCTATTTTCAAAAAACATTAAAACACAAACTTAATACTAATACAATATAAAATTATTGGCAGTTGTTTTGTATACAATATACTCAAAATAATTCCTATTGTTCCTTGTTCTATTGTAAAATCATTAATGATCATCACTACGAGCCTGTTAATCTTTATACACATACAGTACAATACACATTTATACCCGAGTTTTTTTGCCAAAACTCTACTTCAAATTGTATATTGGGTTTTTTTAATTAAAGAGAAAAAACTATGTTTCTTTTGCCATGTACTTAGAATTAATGTATTATTTTTGTTAGTCTTAAGAAAATTTTTTCGTTCTTAACCTTCTTCTGAAAATAAAGATATCTCTAAAACTTTATTTTTTTTTAATGTGTTTCTTTAAATTTCTAGTTCTCACAACTTTGATGGACGCTGAGAATGATAGAGAAAAATTTAAGTACTCAAATTCAACATTAATTTTTTTTTGCCAAACACATGAAAATTTCATTATGCAATAAAACCAATAGATATCAATATGTTGCGTTCATAAGATATTGAAAAGTACACAGATATTGGACAAATGCCAACTGAAGTTTCAGTAAAACTTTAGGCACTTTCTAAAATGCCCTGCTGAGGAGTTTGTCCTCTTTCATTGGCTATTTGGGTATTGGAAACTTAAGTTTCAGAACCTGTATTTTCACTTTAGAAGGGCTGAATTTTAATGTAATATAATCTTGGTTGTTTATGGATTTGTCTATGGACTGGCCAAAATCAGTTTTTATATTGCTACTGTGCTCTTGTTTGATAAGGGTAGTAAAGATCCATATCTGAATATGGTTTAGATTAACCCTTAAAATAAGCATAATAATTGTGATTAATATTAAATAGAATTCCTGGCCTATTTAAATTTGGTGGAAGGCGAAAATGGGCTGTCACTTCGTGTCAAGCATATAGCTATTTTTAAAATAAAATATATCAAAAAATAAACAAAAGAAGCTATATATAATGTACCTTTCGCTTACAAATTATTTTTAAATGGCACTAATAGAGATTTTACTACCGAGCTTGAAGATTTTTTTATAGATTAACTTAGCAAAAAGGCAGATGAACTAACTTATGGAAAGTAGTCGTGAAATAAAATAACTCAATTTATTATGTATAATCACTTGGAGAAAAAAATCACATAACCAAAAACGGTTTGGCACATATTTAATTGTGTTAGGGCCATCTTAGAAAATGGTCAATTTAAAATTTACTTAGTTCATAAACAATTGGGAAAAAGTGACATTGACTATTATTAAGGATTTTTTCTAAAATACTTATAAATCCAATTATTTTTTTGCTTTATGCCCAAATATACTATTACAGTCCCCAAAATCTTGTTCAAGGTGTTAACAGAAAAAATTAAACGATCAACAGTAATAATTGAGTTGAGATGAAGCAAATCTTTTTAACACTCAGACGGAAACCTTTCTTACAACAAAAGATAAAAATTTCAAAACAATCATTGAAATATCTATGAAATGCACTTACGATAAAAAAAATAATAAAAACGATGATATAAGTGTAAAAAATAATTTGAAAGATTACTTCATCTGCTATACTATATATGTATCTTGATCACACATGTTTATATAAACTCAAAATCTCATCCGAAACAAAGATATATAATAAATTAAATCCATTTCACAGATATCTCCACTTGACAAATTATAACGAATAATTTACATACTTAAACAAAGTACATTACCAGAAACATAAAAAGTATTGTAGATTTCAGCGTTTCATTTTCTCGAGAATAGGTATGATCATCTCAAATGATGGTCGTTTACCGGGGTCCTCATTCATGCATATCTTGATCAGCTTGGAGATGTGTGGGGACACTCCTGGTGGGATGGTCACTCGGAGACCTTCTAGAGCTATCTTCATGCCACACTCCATCGGGGACAGGTCTGCAAAGGGAACCTGGAAAATAGTAGATTGGTATCAAATAATTTTGTGTAACTCACTGTCCTTTTTTAGGCTAGCCCTAAATGCATGTTTGAATATATAATGAATCATTTAAGATAATTAATATGTATGTAAAATATACAAGTAACAAATGAGCAGACACTTTACTAGTGTTACGTGGAATGAAATATGTATAATGAGGTCACTGTTATCCTGTTATCCACTGTTAACATTTGTGATTAACTCCATATACAACATTGGTTGCAACTGAATTTTATCACTAATGTGTTGCTTAACCCAAGGATTTAGATAGTTGTCTCATATATAATCGTGGCAGAGACCACGTATATCTTGTTCCGTTATACAATAGTGATTATCCATCCGGTTTCCCGTCTCCACCCAATATTACTTATTTTTTAAAGGGTTCACTCACAGGAATTCAGACCACAATATACACATTATACAGCTTGACCAGATAGAGCTGGTGATACACTGGTGTATGTCCTTACCTCCCTGGTGGCGAGCTCCCAGAGCAGCACGGCGAAGCTCCACATGTCGGCGGCCTCCCAGTTGCGGCGCGCGGGGGGCTTCAGCAGCGCCTCGGGCGCCGCCCACGCCGGCGCGTACACCCGCCCGCGCTCCTGGAACGAGAACTTCGCGTCCGCCATGTTGATGCGCGCCGTCAGGTCCTCGTCGATCTGCAAGGGAAACACCATCAACACTACTAATTTAAAAGTAATTGAAGGTTAAATTTCATACAACTGAAGGTTAATTTCATGATATTAGTTGTATAGTTTAACAAAGATAGGGTTTAACACAGTGTATCCTCGATTTTGGTTTAGTGGAATGAGTATCTGTTAAATGATTTTTGTGTAATGCGGTAACAAAAAGATAACATTGACAGCTCGATAGTCATTTATTAATCGAGAATCGAGAGATTCATTCCGCCGATTTACTCCCATCAACCTTAGCCAACAGGATGCTTAAAGCTGTAGAACTGATTTAACATTGTAACTTATACATTCATAAAATATAAATACCTTACAATGAAAAAAATATTCGAATTTAAATTGAACGTATGTATGTATGTTTGATAGCGGAGTGACTGTCACGGAGACTCACCATGACGTGCTTGCTGGTGAGGTGGTAGGCGGGCAGCACCTTGTCGCGCTGCAGCGAGTGCAGGTAGCGCATGCCGCGCGCCACGTCGCCCGCCAGGCGCAGCGCCGCGCCCGCGTCCACCACCACGCGGCCGCCCGCGCCGCCGTGCAGCAGCGCGTGCAGCGAGCCCCACGACATGTGCTGCGAGATCACCACCAGCGACGGCGGCGACACGCAGCACCCCACCTGCCGGTACAAGTATGATTTTAAGGGTGTGACGACTATAATTCGACCGAAGAGGTACCACCGCCGCTCTCATAATCCGCCGTAAAGCATTACTTGTGTTTCGGTTGGAAAGGTATGGTTGCCGGCTACACATTGAAGCGAGGCGACCGTCTCAGTCCTCAGGAGTAGCAAAATATCTCACGTCTTTCTCTACATTCGAGGTCAGATAGGATTTCGGTAGCTGCTTAACATCAGGTGGTTTTGTTTTGCATGCTCGTTTGTTACTCTTCTCACATAAAAAAGTACACATTCGCAAACGCATGTCCGCTGCATACACGCGAGTGCACCGAGTACGCAAGTCCACACGCACGTAATCATGCTCGCTCGCACACAGCCACCCATTTGCACGTAATCATACACGAACGCACACAACTTGAACAGATCAACAAGTTGAACAGATTAAAGATATGCACCTAATCATACACGTTAAGGCTAACCAAGTAAGACATAATTAAATACAAAAACAATACTGAAATTGCCCATTACAGACAATTTATGCGAAAAAGGATACCAACTTAAAGGTGGTAGAGCCGTTAGAGCTCGCCCGAGGCGGCACCACCACCACCCTCATAACCCGC
>DWON01008465.1:0-12108 GCA_018251015.1 Phocides pigmalion okeechobee | reverse complement strand
AAAAGTGAAATCTTAACATTCACAGTGCAGCGAGAAAATCTATGAGCCAGCATATTCCCACGGACTGCCAACGACCTTCTCTCTCTCTCTATATATATATCAAAATCATCCTTTAGGTTATCAGTAACAATATGACTCAAGTACTTAAACTGAGAGACACGCTTCAACTCAACTCCATTGAGTTTTAAAGGTGACACATTCTTTGGTGGTATGTTTTTTCCAACAAACACCAAAAACTCACTTTTTTTGGCATTGTACTTTAAACCGTGTCTCTCAGCATATGTTACACATTTATCCAAGAGCATCCTCAGGCCAGCCAATGAGGGGCTCAGCAGCACCATATCATCTGCATAGCTTATATTATAATGTCATCTATCCTGCAACCAACATGCATGCTGCCGAGCTCCCTAATTAGCTCATCTATATATAAATTGAATAGCCTAGTAGAAGTTAACCCATCTTGTCTAACACCGGACTTTAGTATATATTCATCTGAGTGCTCATTTGCCCACTTTACAGTGTTTTTCTGATTTTCATACCAAAATGCAAAAATGTCTATTATTTCTTGTAATTTGTAATTATTTCTTGTAACCCCTGTCTTATTTAATTTCTGCCAGAGGATATCATATGAGATCACATCAAACGCCTTGGATAAATCTAAAAAGCATGCATATACAGGTGTTTTTCTTTTAAGGTAATAACCAACTGTATACTTAAGTGACATAGCACCTTCCGTTGATAACCCTGCTTGAAAACCAAATTGTGCATCCTGCAGCTTAATACACTCCCCAAGGCGCATGTCCAGCACTTTGGCCATAATAGTTGCCAGAGATATAGGTCTATAGTTGTTTTTATCTGATATATCACCTGTACGGTCCTTAACAAGAGGGACAACTACTGTTTTTATTAAGTCGGGTGGTAAGTAGGTGTGACCAATGCATAAGTTATACAACATGAATAGCAATGTGCTAATATGAGGCCCTGCATACTGCATACAGGTGTTCAATACTGAGGCCATCATGCCCGGGAGATTTCCCTCTTTTCATATTAACAATAGCATATTCAATGTCCTTAGGTAGTATTTTTATTGTTTTGTTACCATTACATGTGTCAACAGAGTAGCACTCCTGCTTACATATCAGTGGGGACTCTGCTCTAAAATGCTCTTTAAATATATTTGCAGTATATTTGGGGTCACTGCTTCCATCAACAGATGCAGGCAACTTCATTCTACCATTTAGCTTTTTTGTACTTGCCCCGAATTTGCTGAATTGCTTACTAGAATGCTGTGCGGCTAGCATGTCCTATCTGTTCTTCTTTTTTTGACAAAACTTAAGTCTTGATATAAAAATTTTACGACTCTTGCACGTCTGATCATAGATGTGACCTGCAGCAGGCATGCCACATAAGACATACCATTGATAATCTAAACTAGCCTGTCTATGGGCTTCAGCCACATGTTCGTTCCACCCTAGTAAGCATTTCCTTTCACATTATTCGCTCCCCCACCAAAACTATGCTTTGAGGCCTGAGTCATTACACCTATAACTCTATTATATAGTTTGTCAATAATATGTCTATGGTTAATATTATTACACTTCCTATAGGCACACTCATATAATTCAGTAATTTGAATTCATTGTGACAAAATTCATTGTATTATGCTATTTCATCATGATTCCTATTGAACCAAATTATATTGCTTTTTGAATGCAGTTCAGAAATGTCAATCTTAACGCTGATCAACTGCAGATTACATTCGATCAGCAATGGATAGTGACCAGACCAGTATGTATCATATAACACTTGTATATTCTTGATAGTGTAACAAGCAGATATACTTACCACACAGTGATCCAGCCATCGTCTGCAACCATGGGAGTCACTTACATAGGTATGGGTGTTTGAAGATATACCCAGCCTCACTATGTCTGCGCATATCCACTGCTGGTCGTTACAGAAACTAAATAATTCATCACAAAAAGAAGTCCCCGGATGAGCATTATAATCTCCTAACATATACACATTTTCAATATCACTATCCTCTATTAAAGCACACAGTTGGCCCAAACAGTGTGAAAACATATGTAGGTTATCTGGGGGATCTGTGGGCATGTACACTGACGCAATCAGTATCTCCCTACAGTCACCAGTCAATGCTTTTATTGCTGTTATACGCTCGCTATCACACTTTATCACTTTAACATCCCGAAACACACTTCTTCGCCACAGTAGAGCCAAACCCCCGTATGGTCACCCACGCAGCACATCAGATGACAGATCAACTGCAGATTTTCCTGTGTAGCTGAAGTCTTGATCTATTTCACCCAGACAAGCCAGATCGTGGGGCAGGAGCCATGTCTTTTGGAGCGCTACAACCTCCGCTAGTTTGCAGAGTGTCCTAATGCACTGAATGCTACGTTTTACATTTTTACAGTTGTAGCTAACAAATTTACAGTTGGCTTGATCCATTATTGATTGGTGGCTGTACACTGTTGGTCCCTAGATGGAGACTCCTTATATATATTATACATATATACTTACATTATTTTTCTTTGATATATGCTTTCAGTAATTACCTAGCAAACTACCTACCTGCAAAAACGAATAATTAGATATATCTATTTCGAACGACGACTGAATTACTATATTGAATTTAACTATTTAATTTCTCGCCCAATTAAAACTGTCAGAAAATCCGTCTAGTACTTTTTGAATTCATCGCGAACAGACAGACAGACGCAACGGAGACTTTGTTTTTAATATTTAGAGAAACTGGCCAAATCATTGTTTAACGATAAAATAAAAAGAAAATCATTTTTAAAAATCTTTATTTCACCACATTTAATTAAACACAGTTATAATATCCATCGAATAAAACTATATTTTAGATACTCGTATATTACGTAGTTGACACAATTAAATTAGTTTAACACCGAGCTACAGTAAAATTATTCTATCCTTCCAACACCAAAATACCTGACATATTAATTTCCATTTTTCATGCAGCTTTTATTTTATTTCCGAAATTTTGGTTGCTCTTCAGTATTGTGTCTTCATCATTTCAAGTATTATTAATGACTTTTTTCCAATCTCATTTGATTTTATTTTAAAGGGGTTATTAATTCATTGCCAATATCTTGCAAATATTATTTTGATTAATAGCGAGTATTTGTTATGCTCAAATTTCTTCTGAATCCATATATTTCAAACTTTTAAAGACGCAGTTAGTTAACAGTTATCTAACAAACATAATTTTATTTCCATTGTTCAATCAAATGTTATTGATTATAAACTCTAACGACTCTTTACATCATAACGTCCTTGCGGGCGTTATGAATTTACATTTTATAACAGACTTTTACTATTCCAAATTTTCTAGCAACCATATATATTCCCAATTTTCAGGCACATTTTTCCATCCCTTACAAGTAGTGTTCTACATCACGTTAATACGGATTATATTGTATACTTTATTATTTAGACATTTAACTACTAAATACTACGTATTACATAAATTCATATTCTAGATGTTCATTTTTGTTGTAAAACAAAAAATATTCTTGTTTAATTAGAACATTTTAGTTTAGTCCAATTACGGTCGCAGCAAAGAAAATACAATTGCAAATCATGAATTATTTGTATATCCGACGATCGTAGCCTTATAAGAGATTAGGATAGAATTCCAGGAAATGTGGAAATCTAAATAATAGAAATAAATGCCTTTATAATACATATAAAAATAACATAATATATAATTCAATTTAGATACCTATTTATCTGTGTCTGTGCGTTTGTGCAAATTTGTGTGTGTTTTCATAGCACCTACAACACAGATGTTCCTTACAAATATATAAATGCGAAGAATTTAATTCAATATGTTGATACCTTGACTAAAAATAGCAAGGGAAATTGTAGATGCGTCTTAGGCAAAGTAATAAAACAGACTTCTAATTCCAGGCATTTTCTTCCATCGCCAGTCAAATAGGTCCTATAGTATAAAGTCCAATCGTTACCAGTGTCTAAAGTAGATCGCGGTATCGTCTGATCCACTTAGCCTTGATCAATCAGCGCTCAGAGACATTCTTCTGTAAGATCTATTTAGTATCTCGAAAGTTGATTCAGTGACGAGATGGCATATTCGGAAATTTCTGTAAAGTTAACATCACAACATAGTTTGAAGATAAAACAAAGGATTGTATCTCAAAAATGTTAGTATTAAACGATTTTGTAAGGTTATATACTGTCGCAAAAGTAAATTTTCAAATTGTAAACAAGAACATTTGTTAACGAAGTGTCTTTTATCATTTGACTAAGATTTGACTTCGAATTGCCATTTTACAGAACCAGTTCTTTGTACCTTTAAACTTCAGCCAATTTACACTAGATTAATGACTGATGATGAATCCGCGATGATGTTCGTTTTAAATCGTAGCTGATCTTATATCAATCAATTTGATCCCTTTGCCTGTTTTCACATTACTTAAATCAGTGACTTCATACAACTATACAAATATATAAAAAGATTACAAAAATGAGATAAAACAGTGTCCGTTACATATTATTACGTAAACTAAACATGAAACAATGTCCGCAAATTGTACATATAAATTTTCTTGTACATATGTATAAAAAAATGTTTATTGTTAAAAATGTTTATGCGTAGATACGGAGGAGTACATTTTTTTATGAATTTTGTGTAGTAAACGAGCATGCAATCCGCTTAAATGTAAACTAGTAACCGCATGTAGACAACTCCAAACAGAATTCGAACCCTAGGTTAACAACAAATTGACAAAAGGAAGAAAGATAGGGTAAGAGTTGAAATGGCGGACAAATAGAAGAGATTGAATAGGGTTGGGGATTGGAAGTGGGAATGAGAAGATAGGGATCTAGTGGACGAGACTGATGTTGGAGAACTGATGAAAGCAGATGGGAGTTTAATATGTGCAGAGAAGGTGGTGAGAGCAGTTCAGGATTGATGGAGGGACAGATGGGGATTAATGGAAGTAGAAATGGGTATCAGAAAGTACTGTTACATAATTAGAATAAGTATTGCCTTTTGCTTAGGACCAAACACAAACGAATGACCTAAGCTCCGTGGAAGTGTAATCACGGGCGTATGGCTTAAATAATTCTAGAATTATTTAGATAAATTCTAATGGTTGATAATGAATTATTCATTAATGATAGAACTATTACAATAACGTGTCACACTGCGGCTGTCTGCTCACGGATGTGCATGGCAGTGATGTAGCTAAGGTAGGGACTATGTGTCGACCTGACCAAAAATTTAAAAGAACTATTAGTAAAACGGAAATTCCATATATTACGGCTATACTAATTACGCCCTATTTATCATTGAAGATTGGATGTTACAAAATTTCAAAGCCAAAACGGTTTATCGTTCATACAACTGGAGACACGGAAACCTAATTACGTGACAGGCTTGGACCATTATTTTAACCTTTCCGGTGGTACCATAAATATGGGATGTTTTACAAAAACTCAACGAGAGGTGGTGCCACTAATATCAATAGATCGATGAAAATACGAAAAATATTGCAGAAAAATCTTAACGTGCAAAAGTAACTGTTATATAAATGACAACAATACAAAGATTACAATTTAACAAAAGAGCCATTTTGAAACAATGAATCGCGACTTCAATGAATTGAATGTCAAATAAAGTTACACTTCACTAGGACTTATATATTGTGAAAAATAAATGTGAAATGAAAGTAGTACGTCTATTTTTGTGTTTTGTATGAACTAGTGATGGAGTGAATGTGTTCGATCAATGCAAAAGTGGATGCGTTCGGACTCATCTTTGTAAATCTTATATCCATGTTTATTTGTATAATATAATTATTATTTAATTACGCTGTTAAATACTTCGATATTTCAGTATAAAGTCAAAAAAGTTTATAAGTGAATTTGCCTATGTAAGTCACAAGTTTATATATACGTAATAATGAGTAACGGACCTGAGATACTATTTAAATTTACATAAAATAAATATAATTAAAACTGTAAATATAAGGAACTCATCATAAGTTTTCGAAATTGTTTATAGGCAATCTTATAGGTATCTACATTATAAAAAAATTGACGGAATCAATTATTTACAGTCTTTAAGGATAATTTAATATACTTTAATAGTGTTTCCAAATATAGAATGTAAGAAGAGATAGATGATTTTAAAACATGAGAAGTAGGTTTGACAAAAAATTAAAATAATGGAATTTGGTCGCATTTTCGAATTTTCTCAAAATTCGGATATGTTTGTGCAAACGCCATTTAAAATGACCTACTAAGCTCTTAGGATCACAATTTTAGGATTCAGAAAACTATTAAAATTTGCCTTAAACTAAAATTAATTACACGTAAATCAACATACTGATCTTGCAGGACTAATATAACTTTGCCATATAAACAAACATAACAAATCAGATCTTTAACTTTCATAATTGTTAAACGTTATATTAAAAAGTATATTGAGATTTAATGTCATCAGATTGAAATCCTTACTTCATTTTTATCTACTCTTAATACTACGGTACATACATTCAGACACATATTAATTACTACATAATAATAAATATATTCTTCATGAGAACATACATTAAAAAGAAATGTCAAAAGAACATTATAAAACTGAAGAAAACATAACGAAACTAAACATAACAGATATTAATTGAGTAAAACATATGCAGATACCAAACTTACTAAAAACAACTAAATATTTTCAAACGAATAACAAAATTATATAATTAATAAAAAATGTTACTTAAAATATAAGTCTTAATAAAATTTCAACGATCAAACGTAAACTAATATAGGTTTAATGGGTTATCCTCCTCCTCCTCCTCGTGCGAATCCAACGTTGTGTTTGGTACTCGTAATCTGAAAACAAACAATATTTGTAATAACCATTTTTACACGACAAATATATTTTATAAACTGAAAAATACTTTAGCTAAAGCCAATAAATTAAAGAATATGATTAACTAATTCTCAAATTCAATTGAAATCGACGTCACCAAAAATAATTATGTATAAATTCTGGGTGAGATGTAAACCCACAAATATTGGCTCAGCAGCAAGTTTCTTAAAACTAGATCAAGACAACTCTTTCACGAACACTCCATAAAATAAATAAAAATACTAACTGTTTATCTTCGAAAATCTAGTCTTCCATTGGTTCATTGACGAGATTGTAGGCGTCTTCAGCGCCAGAGTCGTCGTCATCGTCCATGTAAACTTGGATGTCTTGCATATGCTCCCATCCGTCCCGGAAATCGACAATCCTGAACACCTCTGTCATATTGTTATAGAGGAAAGCTTTGACCAGTTTCAAAACATGTATCTTGTCAGCGCCTCCGGTCATGCACGCGCACATAAGCAGCGAAAACACTTCTACGTCAAACTGCAAAAAAACAATAATTAATAGTACACTACAGATGGTCAAACCATAATTAGACTGGCATTTACTACCACTATCTTCATGATCCACTATAATGAAAAACTTGTGCTTCGCTTGCAGTGCTGTGTTTGAAACCTACACTTACAAAGGAAATGTCCACCTTAATCCCTCTGAAATACCAACGTTAAATATGGGCTTAGACAGGACTTTGATCCCGTTTGATAACATCCGTGGACAACAGGAAATATTTAACGTCAGTTGTCTGCATGCTTGTTTACCTTGTTTGCATCGTCTATCAAATATTATATCCATTTCAAATCCAGTACTCACCATCAAGTTATGTTCTTGCATATTATACATATCCAAGATGTGCCGTAGGAAAGCTTTTACATCATCTTGGCAGCGGAACGTGAAGCGTGGTTGTGGTGCTGCTGGATCATTAGCGGGTGCCTGCGGACCCCCAACAACTCCAGGATAGTCAATGACAAATAGATTGGCAATCTCACGCATATCGAATTGTAAGTCATCCAGTTCGACAATGCCTGTATCATTACTGTCAACACTGTTGTCGTCTGCAACCACGTTAGCATTGTATGGACCAGCCTCCTGATCGTAAATTGGGTTATCACCGTCATTGTTCTGTGGACCTTCATCCTCATTGTCCACAGGTTCAGGTATATCTTCGTTGATGGAATCAGATTCATTGTTTGGACCAGCACGGTCTAACTCTATGTTAGCTGCACTCAATTCTTCATCATCATCTTCATCATGATCATCATTCTCTTCGGATGTTTCATCATCGTCATCCTCATCAGCGTTCTGAGGTGCACCAGCGGCATTAGACGTACCAGGCTGCGAACCAGGAGGCTTTCTACGAGCAGGTACTCCGATTGTGTCGAAGAGAAGTGGAATTTCCTCCATTCTCAAAATAGCCCGACTTTCAGCTTCAGCTTCAAGTTCAGCATCACTCTTAATATTTCGAGCAGCTGTTGTTAATTCAGCAAGAGTCTTATTAATACTCTCTTGTTCCGCAGTGATCGGAGTATGAGCGGTTTCATCTCTTGGATGGAGATTACTCATATTACCTGCATAGGTAATCGTAGTATTGATGTCATCTACTCCCATCTGTTAATAATAAAAATGTTCACTATCAAATTTTGCATATATTAAGGCATATTAAATTGTATCCTGACGAAACTGAGAAATAGGTAGGAAGTCGAATTTTTCTTAAATAATAAATACCAAGTAAGCTGATATAAACATGGAGAAGTATATTACTGCTGTTCTACATTTTATACGGTTACTATCGTAGTGAATAGCAATACTATTTAATTAAGTGGATACTTCGAAATAAAAGTTATGATTTACATTTCTTTTACTATTCAGACATTAACACAAGAGTGAATAATTAACCTAACTGAAATCAGTGAAAAAAATATTACGCCTTGGTATTTTTTTCTTTGGTTTATTTTTGTTTTGATACTGCGTAGCCGCTGTGCGTAGGAAAAATACAAGTGAAAAAAGTGGTCGCAATGAAACGCTTGGCAGATACTAAGCACTGCAATTAATGGTTATTGAAATAATTGACCAGTAACGAAAACTAAAAATAAAAGCAAAAAGTATCGTCAATTAGTGTGAGAGTGGTCTTATGGTCATGCCAATTAACGTCACACCAAACAAGACTGTTTTCCAATGCACGCCAATAAATATTTCAAATTAAATATTATTTGTGTAGTGTTATGCTTTGAAATATGTTTGTCCGGTTATAAAAACAAATATGAAAGTCTTTTCAGGCTATATATGCTAAATTCTGCTATATGCTATACAATCCAGCTTCTTTTCAACAATCCGACGCGTATTCAACAAGTTTATGAGAATTATCGTAAGCTGAAACTCGCTTCAAGTACATTGATGTATTGATTTGCTAAAAATAAACTCGAAGATCGCGACCTAATTATTGCTCAAGCCTTGCTTCCTTCAAGCAATACAACAATTCGTCGATACTTCGCCGCCGCGGACCTTAATCAAATATTCTGCTAGGCGCCAAGCCATAGAACCTTTGCTCTAAATATAGACAATAAGGTAAGTCGCGGAAACAAATAGATTACACTCAAATGATGAAATACAGGAAGTACATAAAAATTATCAGCAAAAATGTAATATAATTCGCGGTAACAATACACTATTTAGCAACGTCTAAATATTTGAAACCCAGTTATCTGACGATCTAGTTTTTAACGCCACAAAAGTCGGTAACACAAAACTATTTCATCGATAGTATCGATTTTTAAATAATTAAAACAAAATGTTCACCTGAAAATACATGACGTCTTCAAATCGAAAATCTAAATAGATAACAATGAAAATCCCACTAAAACACGAACAAACAATTGCAATCACTGACTAAATTATTATATTTTAAACCCTATCCTTTCATGAGCTATCCCTCGCAGGAGCGCGCAAACTCGCATCGATCCACGTTCACAATGGCTGAATTTCAATGCTCGTAGATATCACTTTATATGTAACTTGCCTACAATAATGTAGCACGAAATATTAATATTACATTTCAGCTAGCAAAATAAATAACAGTAAAGTGGATTTTAAGCAAATTATTACTTACCGACTCCATTTTAGCTATTTCTGCAACACTCGCGAAACGCGTCGATCTCTACGGAGCTTCAAACACCAATAGAAGGGGATGGGGTGAAAATTGTTATTAGCTGTCTCACTGCAGCGTGCACATGCGCGAAATCCTTCGGAAAAGCTCTTCAGAGGACGTCAACAGGTCTTATACATTATTCATATATAAAAACGTGATGTTATGACGCAAATACAAAATTTAATGTTTACGTAAGTGTATAAGAGCGAAAATCTTATCCTTATAACATTGTACGCGCCACTGTTGCTATTATATAAGTATCCAAATACAAATTAAAACTTCATAGTTAAAAATGGGAATATCTGTCTTTATTTCTGTCTGTTACCTTTTCACAACTAAACTTAGTTAAAACAACTAACTAAGTTTAGGGCTTAGAATATAGAATAGTTTTTTTCACGGAAATCATCGTATAAAGGGGGGGGTAAAAAGGGTTTAAATAGCGAATTATATTGCTAAACAATTGACTGACATACATTTATTGTATATATTTATTGTTTAGTTATGTAAGATCACTTCTGCGAAAGCAAAGACGCAAAAGCATAATTTAAAATATACAGATATGAATGTAACTTTGTAATTTCTTTTTTCCTATAAGGCTTCAAACGAATCGACGATTACCACGATGATGGTGATTTTTATTATTATTAATTTGCAAATTTATTGAAAAAATATAAAAACTACCACATAAAATATTTTTCTTAAATAACGCCATCTAGTGCTCTTACGACGTACTGCTGTTGTCCACGACAAGCTCAAGATTGGCAATAAACCTATAACCCGGGTCGAAGTATTACTTTGATGCTTTAACAGATGGCGCTGTAATGACAGATTTTTATTTAAATATTATAACCATGAGATTTCTGTTGTACTGTCATTATGCCGACATAAACATGAATATTTAAATTTTACAAAGATATGGAAACCTGCGAGCAATTAATGTATTATTTAGATTTTTTCACCATGAGTGGTACCATAATACACGCCATCTAGTATCAAAGTAAAACATTTAACAAAAATAGGCTTGTTACAATGCCATCTAGTATAACAGTTTATTGTCAGATGTTTGTCACATGATTATTATAATACCCGCTTGTTTGAATTTATTCACTATATATAACAAAATCAATTGGAAAAAATTCTATATTTTTTATAAACCTACTATTTTACATATCTTTTAAATAGCTTTAAAAAGTAAAAAAATCAAATCTACTTAATTTCCATGGACACGCATGTAAAAATGACATTATTCGAGTTGCCATACTATAGACAAAATAATGGAAATTATGAGTAAATTACGTAGCATTTTAATAATAATATAAAATGCAAAAATATTAATATAAATTCATGGTAGATTTAAAAAACGCATACATTAAAATTAGACTGAACTAGATAAATATGACTATGACTGAATTAGATAGATGTCATGTCATGTCACAATGGAAAAAATATATTTTATTATTGTAAATATTGTATTTACAGATAAATATACATACATAATCAGCCGTTTATAAATAATCATATTGGATTATACGCCAAATATATATATTTCGACATATTTGGAATTTTAACTCTTGAAAGCAACTGCTGAAAGCCACAGGAGCTCAGAACCCAGAAAATGCTCGTTGGATTTTGAGAAGGATTCGAATTCAGCAAATTAGCACATGGTGTGACAACAACTACATTTCGGAAGATTATTGTTGCAAATTACTAATAAATCAGTGTCATCAGTGAAGTGCATCATTTTGAATAAATATATAATGAATTTCAAGAAATTCAGAATATGACTGAGAACTTACAGTGTATAAGTCATTATTATTATAGTATGGTTATTATTTTAACTACATTTTAATTTTATTTTATTATAATTATCTTGAAATTAGTTCTGTAGTCCATTTATTTCTTGTTATTTTATTTTATTTTGTAGTCTTATGTCGCAGGCGCCTTCAACTTCTGGAAGTGCTCGCAACCTTTACAATACACCTGCAGACTTCATTCAATGTCCTCACTGCTCCCAACAGCG
>DWON01008464.1:0-12109 GCA_018251015.1 Phocides pigmalion okeechobee | reverse complement strand
AAAAGAAAAATAATTTTGACATTCTATCTTCCCTCCTTGTCCCTCATTCCGCGAACTTAAAAACGCACCCTCGTAACTGAGCTACCCCAATTCCATTAGCCAAATGACGTTGGCTCTACGAGGTATTGTCGTGTACCTAAAACTTTTGGCTTCGAGAAGACAATTAGAACAGAAGTTGTTCTAATTGTAATAACTCAACAAAGTTAAGTCCAATCTTATTGCTCAGTTGTAGCGACGTCATGATCTGTTCCTAGTCCGAACTTTGAATATGTTCTATTTGGACTATGTGTGAATGAGCTAGTGTTTGCGTGTATGTGTGTGTTTGTGTGCGTTGTGTGTGTGTGCTTGTGTTTATGTGCATATCTTTGTGTGCGTGTATGTGCGTGCGTGTGTGAGTGTGCTTGCATTAGTGTGCATGTGTGTCTATGGGTGTGTTAGTTACGTGTATTATATATAAATGTATGTATATATTTAGTGTTCTTGTAACCATGCCGCATACGCACGGACTCCCTTTAGATTAGTTAAATTAGGTTTTATTGTAATTAGTTTTAAGATTTTCATCATTGTAATAATGAAAATAAAATTAATTTATACATAAGTATATGGTTTTGTGTGTGTGATTAACCTTTTTAACGGCGTAAATAATTACCGTCGAATACTCATATATTATAAATCTCTACGATGGGAGTTGTATCAATGGTCATAGTATTTCATAAAGGAGAAAACCTTTGAGAACTCAGAAGTACACCTCATTTGTAAATCAGCAACCAAACTTATCCAACGGAAACAAACTTTTGTGACGACGGATTATAAGGTTGGTATCTCCCCGCTCTACGACCTATCAGTATTTATTCCAAACTTTTCTTGTCAAACTAATTAGTCCGTTAAAATACTCCTAAAACCGTTGTTCATGAAAAAGTATTTTTGGTACTTTTTATCTCTCACCCGTATTTTTTTGATATTGCGAAAAAACATTTTCTCTTTCATTCACAAAATTCTTATACGCATAAATCGTTCGTTGAATGGAAAAAAGAGTAAATTTAAGAGCGGTTGAAATCCGCTAGGTGTTATTGAAGTTGCTTCTCTATAAGCTTTTTACGGTAACCGTAGAATGAGAGCTTTTGCTATTCAGTGACCTGGTTAGCTTTTTGTAGCTTTAACTGTGGACTTTAAGCGTCGAATCGTATTAAGCTTATGTGTTCTGCATAGACACTTGTACTTTTTATTACTTCGCTGGAATTTTATCGCGAATTAAGATATTATTATAATGTTAACTAGTTATTCCCGCGACTTCGTCCGCGTTTATTTTATACGTTTTCACAGTATGAAACTTACGCATAAGTGCATCCAGTCATGATTAAATTTCTCGCCCAATTTACAGAAACCAACTTACATGACTCGTGGTCACCGTTAACGTAGATACATTGCTACTCCTGAGGACTAAGATGGTCACCTCGCTTCAAAGTGTAGCCGGCAATCGCACCTCTCCAACCGAAACAAATAAAGTTTTACGGCGAATTATGAGTGCGGTGGTGGTCCCTCCCTGGTCGAACTATAGTTCTCCTACCTTTCCAAAATGTAAGATCATTATTTTGAATTCCAGCACCAGTGTTGATCATCTTCTCCTTAGTGACGATGGCAATGAGTCAGGGGATAAAGGTAAACGGATTGACAATGCAGTATCATTTCATGAAGACAATCAGAGACGGGCTTCCTCCATTAGAGACCATTAAAGACTGTGACTGCCCTCGAGTCTACCTCCCAGTGTGTGGTACAGACAACAGGTCATACACCAATATATGTTTAATGAACTGTGCTAACACTAAACGAAACAAACAGGTTAATTTCCAGCACATGGGAATGTGTATGCAGTTCTTAGTGCCTTTTGACTATTGAGTTAATAAAATATATGGTGGTTTTATTGTATATTTTATTCGTCTTTCTTTAAATTTGATCACACATTTATTAGTATTTACAATATAATTTTAAAATTTTCATGTTTTCTACGTGAGAATAGTAGCAAACGAGCATGCAAACATCCTTATTTTGAATAGTCGCAGCCCATATATATCCACGTACAACCACAAACAGGACTGAAATTCTATCTGAGCTCGGACATTGATATCTCGCTAATCCTAAGGACTAAAATGGTCGCCTCGCTTCAAAGTGTAGCCGCCAACCGCACCTCTCCAACCGAAACACAAATAATTACCTCCCCGGTCGAACTACATTACTCTCACCTTTTGTGAACTTTTTAATTATAAATTTAGTTGTTTGCTTTGCATATTATGTGTGGGTGATAATTGATTACAAAGCCAGCGACTAATTAACAGTAATTGGTGATTAATTGATTATGTGTATGTAATAATTCAGAGACCAAGGTTAAGTGAAACTTAACTCTAAGATTAATCAACAGAATATCGCTAGAATTATCCTGTTTTGTTTAGTTTGTGTTACTCTCGTTTTTCTTTGATTCTACTTTCCTCTTAGTTCTGTTTTTACGAATTTTAGTAGAAAACATGAAACTTTATAAAATATGTAAGAAATATTTTTGACCTTTTTTTAAATTATCTTTCGTCATCTCGTCGCTCATCATTACAAACGCTTTCTTTTTTATGTGAGAAGAGTAGCAAATGAGCATGCAAACCACCTGATGTTAAATAGTCCCAGCCCATAGACATCCACATACAACCACAAACACAACTGAAATCATATCTGAGCTCGAACGTAAATACTTTGCTACTCCTGAGGAGTAATATAGTCGCCTCGCTTCAAAGTGTAGCAATCGCACCTCTCCAACCGAAATACAAATAATGCTTTATGGAGTAATTTATGGAGTAAAAGTAATTATTTATGAAGACGGCGGATCTCGCTTCAAAATGTAGCCAGCGGATCTATTTGTTATTTGCCCGTATTTAGAATATGAAAGTCATTTTTGATGATTAACAATCAATACATTTCTGTCCAGTTAGACATACACATTTGTCTCTAAGCTGTGGACCAGAATAACCCTAGGCTATCTCCTGTCTGTTGTAAGAAGCCAGTTATAAGAGTCTTCTAGAACGGCAGCGGTAAGAGTCGGAGCTTAAGCCATTTCGATGTAACTATTCACGAGGCATGATAGTATGGGAGTCATAACGATGTCTGTGAAACTTTATAATAGAATTTCAGACAAAGTTCAATTATAACTAAGTTAATGATAGTAAGCAATAACTAAGTTATATAAATTAATAAAAACTGTAAAACGCGTACTATGTACAAAAGCACATTGACATTAAAGACCATTTAAATGATAGGAAAGCCTGGGACTGAGCCTACCTCACCAGGCTATTTCTATTCTTTTTGTTGATTGTTGTTTTATTTACTCGTAATTGTGTGCAAATGGCAGTGAAAGGATTTTGACACACAGGATTAGAAGTCTCGTGTGTTCACTATCTTTCTAAAGTTATACTGTGTAGTGTATGTTGTCAATAACAGTTTTAAAGCGAGTTATTTTCCGCCGGCATTTTCTCCCGTCACCTTAGCCAACAGGCGTTCAAACTGTTGTATTGATTTTACTTTATATTTTCTATTTCATTAAGTGTACGTAAATACATCATAAAAAATAAAATATTCGAATTTGAGTTTATTTTTGTTGGGTATGTGTCCGTAGTGATCACTAAACATGTTACGTAACGTTACGTAACCTAACGTAACGTCACATTAGACTTACTTTAAAGGTGGGAAAACTATAGTTCGACTGGAGAGGTTCAGCCGCCCTCATAATCCGCCGTAAAGCATTACCTGTGTTTCGGTTGACGAGGTGCGGTTGCCGACTACACTTTCAAGCGAGGCGACCATCTTAGTCATCAGGAGTAGCAACGTATTCAACGATTGAGTTCAGATAGGATTTCAGTCGTGTTTGTGGTTACACGTGGATGTGTATGGGCTGCGACTACTTAACATCAGGTGGTTTGCATGCTCGTTTGCTACTCTTCTTACATAAAAATACGTGGTCGGTACGCTCGCTTGCACATAAAAATGTAGTGTGAATATCGTTGCTTGTACATTTTAGTATATTTTCAGCAAACATGGTACCTATTTTCCCATAAATATTTGGGTCGCACCTTTACAGGTGTATCTTACTCTACATACTGATAGATGAGCTTTTAGTAATATTGAATTGTTTTTGTTATATCAATGTTTTTGATATACTGGTTATTTTGTTACATAAGTTGCTTTTCATACATGTAGCTATTAATAAACATATTTATTAAAACAGATGCGATTAACAGAATGCTGGTAAAAACTGAGCTGCACTTCCATTTTAGGGAAATAAAAATTATGGGTGGGAAAAATGCGTATAACTTCGTAGTGTGTCGTTCAAAAGCGAACGAGAAGTTAACAATTTAACCGCGGGTCTCAAATATTAGAGCGAGTCAGGTTTGCGAGAGGCCACACTAAATTGGAGCTGTATTTTCGAGACTAAAGATATGCCGATAATACACTGAAATATTGTTTGTTTATCATATGTGTGTGATCTACGAATACGCAGACGTAATGTCCGCCCCCAGTCTTGTGGCGCCGATGTAAAGACAGCACTTTTGTTCACCCGTAATCCATACAGATTTTTACGTACAACACAGGTGCGCACAAGCCACAAGCGCGCTGCTTCACGCATTACACCGCAATGTTGTACGGCGCAGAAAAAGTGTTAAGCAACGTTAAGCGTGGTCGGAATTTGGATGGGTGACCGTTGGTGGAAAATTTTATCTGCGTATCGAGCTCAGATAGGATTTCGGTCATGTTTGTGGTTGTATGTGGATGTCTATGAGCTGCGACTACTTAACATCAGGTGGTTTGCATGCTCGTTTGCTACTTTGCTCACAGAAAAAATTGCTTCATGAAAAATCTTTTTGCAGTTGTCGTTATGCTGATATACACGTTGCCAGTGAACCTGCAAAGATGGTCGTCAACAACAAACAGGATTATGGATCTCCTGCCACCTCTCACACATTTCAAACGCTGCATAGACTGCCCCGACGTTTATTTCCCCTTATGTGCATCCAACAACAAGAGCTACATCAACTTATGTCAGTTCAACTGCCTCAAACTGAAAGACGTCACTGTCGTACGGAGAGGAATTTGTATAAATTTTTGAAATAAACAAAATTTTGTAACCAATATTCATGCTAACATTTTACCGAAGAATTATTTTATTAAAGATTTCTTTTAGTTTTTCAAGAACCGAGTTATGTTGATTCCATCCAGTGTATAGCTCGTAGTCGTAGCCAGAATGTTTAGCCGTGACCACGAGCCGCGCAACTAGTTCGACATATCTGCAATTAAAATACGTTAATCGTTAGCAACCGTTATATAGTAAAACTACACCCGGCCCAGCTTAGCTCGGATAATAGAATTTATATTTACTTACATTATTTACTTTTATTCTTACATCCAATCATTACCTAGTCGTAAATACTAACATCTATTTCGAACAACGACTAAATTAGTATATCGAAATTAACTATTTAATTTCTCGCCCAATTTACGAAAAAACTTAACTTATTATGCACCAAAAGTTTCCTCAGGGATCACTCTAGCTGTTACTGAAAACTGTGAGAAAATCCGTTCTGTACTTTTTGAATTTATCATGAACAGACATACAGAAGCGACGTGGGACTGTTTTATAAAATTTAGAGACGTTAAATTTCGCCATGATATAAGTTTAAGATTACACTGTATTCTTAACCTAACCTGCTACTTTAGGTCAAAGCCTTAACGGCCACCGCAGTTAGTGACGCAATCAGTTAAGTTAATCGCCATGGAAACGGGATGAGAGCTGATTCCCGCGCGGAGATGACGCAACGTTCTCGGAAGATTGGCTTAATTCATATGCGATTATCAACTCTGTATCTTTTATTCTGTAACCAAATGGCTAGAAAAAGCCCTATTACTACCCCTATCTTTATCCCTAATTATGAAAGATTAGGAATGACGCTGCATACATATAGTTGGACAATTAAAAAAGAGTGTGTAGAGTGTAGAGAGATCTTTAAAAATTATATGGAGGCTCCTTAAATACTTTTTTTTTAGATCTATATATTTTTTATTTAGATATATATTTAGATCTATAGCCTTTATACATTTTAATATATGAAGGATTGATTAACGCTTTTTAACTGCCGATATTTCGAACCAGTTGATTGGTTCGTGGTAAATATTTAACCGTGAATACCCGTTATATTTTACAAAGTAGTATATTTTATAAAATAGAGTAAAATATATAAATTCCGCGATGATATTAGTTAGCATCGGATATAAGATATTAGCTTCCAAAGTATTATTTGCTTATTGTACAACCTATAATTTAACTATGATTAAAATATGCCGACATATTTCTTGAAACACATTTTATCGATCATCAACTCAGTACTGTTCAACTTCTAGGTACGGGCTCATATCAGAATCTGAAGAATTAGGTCATAAGGCCACCAAGTTGGCCAAAAGCGGTTCAGTAATCTTCACAAGGCTTTAAGAACCTAAAGGGAAACTGTCAGGCATTCAGATTTCCATGCTTCAAAGTGTAGCCGGCAACCGCACCTCTCCAAACGAAATACAAGTAATGCTTTACGGTGGATTATGAGGGGGGCGGTGGTACCTCCCCGGTTGAAGTATAGTTCTTTCACCTTTAAAACTTTAAAGCTTCAATGTTTCCGCTGATACTTACAAATTAGTCCACAATACCCGAATACAGACGAGCCAAATGTGGATTTGCTTTATTATAATTCCGAGTAGCGTCCGTGTTAAGAGTAATTAAATGTGGTCGGATCCCTCGCAACGAGATGATTGTTATTTTCAACTAGTAGCCGCTTCGTAAACCAAATTCCGTGTTAATTTTATGAGAATGCATATTCGCTTTGAGGGCCCTCAGAACAGCGATGGAATTAATTACATTTCAGTTATAAAATTTTCTGAAAATGTCGCTTTTTATACTACTGTTTTGTTTTCAATGACGTTTCATATAGTGGGGCGGTATGCATACTAATGTGTGGTTTCGTAGTCTACGGTTACGTTAAATTTAAATTAATCTAATTATTCCCTTGGCTTCGAAACCCTTGGTTCGTAGGGTGCGAGTAACAAAATAAATTTCAACCAATTAGCCCCACATTTTATCAACACCACTGGTGACAAAGGAGTTGATTCATATCTCGTGTAGAAAATTTCGAACGCCAATCAGCGCGGGACTGTGGCTAGCGTGCTTGGCCTCGATTCTTGGGTTCTTTGAAGGAAAGATTTCTTAGCACCTTTTTTGAAGAGACCCACGCCATAGCGTTCGGGGAATATCTTAGGAGGAAGTTTGTTCCACATCTTACGCGTACGTGATAGAAATAAACGTGAAATCGGTTTTTTTATGTGAGAATATATGATGTTAAGTAGTCGCAGCCCATAGACGTACAACCATAAACACGACTAAAATCCTATCTAAACTCGAAAGTAGATACGTTGCTACTCCCGAGGATTAAGACGGTCGCCTCGCTTCAAAGTGTAGCCGGCAACCGCACCTCTCCAACCGAAACATTAGTAAGCTTTACGACGGATTAGAGCGGCGGTGGTACCTCCCCGGTCGGATAATAGTTTTCCCACCTTCAGAATTGTGGAGGACCGCTACGAATTGCCGCCAGTTGACGCGAATGAAACTTCAACTGACGGTGAGTGGTGCGGTGGAGAAAAGGTGATATAGGTACCAAACATATACAATAGATCAAACAATTAATTAGAGCACATAGAGCCAGTAGACCACACAGACGGATGTAATAATCCGTATAATAGATCTTTGGTACTTCTTCACAAAACCGGGAATTGAATCCGTATCTTGTGGGCCATGCTGTTGTGGTAACCTCTGACGTATCGCCAAATTACTATTAATAGCCAACTGCTCTCAAATATTCGTTGTTAGTTCAAAATGAATTCAATTAGCTGTAAAATTAGTAAATGCATGTTATGGGTTCGTAATTATGATTGCGCAATTACTTTCGACTTGTTTTAATAGCCAATGCCTGATCATAACTATTATTTTCAGCTCTTTACAATTCGACTATGAAAGAAAGACTACAATTTGTACAGATATTTCTGTTTTTCTTTATAATGATTTGCCAAACTTACGTAATGATGTTAAGTAGTCGCTACAGCTAATGAACAGCCACATGTAACTTCAAGCAAGAGTCAAGTTTGATCCGGTACATATATTCGCTAGAAACAGCCCCAGTGGTATTTTCAGTGGTCAAATCAATGAACTACCACGTTGCGGTTTGTTATGCAACGAGATTCGATCCCCGGCCAGGTGGAGAACCGATTATTTAGATTTCCGTTTAAGGTTTAGATATTTGTATATGTGCTTGTGTAATTATTAATCCCTCTGTTATAGGTGTAGACTGCCACAGTTCTAGATTTCTAGTAGTGCTAATATGTGTAATGTGTGCTCTTGTAATGAACAAACGGACGGACGAACGAAAGGTCAGATGGACGAACTGACTGACAGACAAACGAAAGAATGGACCGATAGACTTATGGACGAACAGACCAACGGTACAGACCAACAGAGCACCGGATCACCGAATTAACGAACCAAAGAACCAACGGACCTACGGACAAAGAGACCAACTTTACAGATTAACAGACCACCGAATCAACGAACCAACGGACCAACGAATAGACGGAACAATGGAACAACGGACCAAAGCGCTGACCAACAGACAGTAATGACGAAATTATACGTATACATCACTTTTAGCCGTTACTACGGCAACCAAAACAGATTATTCAGATGCGACTAAAATAACTTAATTTACTAAAAGTCCCAACAAAATAACAACATTAGTTAAATCTTTCGCGTTGGCAAGTTGTTGCTGGCCTCGTTCTAGATAAGACGCTTATTTGTTTAAGCAATTTGTCTCCATAATCTTTACAAGTTCGTCCTCGTCTATGCCCGAACCTCTCTAATTAATATAGTTTCGTAGTCCAATCTAGCTATCTTCTAGCCATTTTTATCTTGTTTACCTACATTTTTGGTTAAAAGAATAGAAAACGAACGTGTCACTATAAATTAAAATTGGTTGGTTCACAAGAACACTCACATCCAACCTTAAACAAAACTAAAGTACGATCTGAAGACGTACATACATGCATCGCTACTTTCGAGGATTAAGATGCTAGTCTCGCTTATAAGTGTAGCGAGCAACCACAATATCCAGATTAAACACAAGATTTGTTGCCGTTGGACCGGTGTACCGCTGGAAACCAGAACAGATAAGCGAACGAACGGATAGATGAATAGACGCAAAGACAGAGAGGCGCGAAGATAAAGAGATGCTAAGGCAGTTAGACGCAAAGACAGACAGGCGCACTAAGGAATAGTTGGATAACGCAAAATTATAATAAGGGTTTTTTTCTTATCTTTCTATCTTCTACCCATTTTTATTTGCTGTTACTAATCTTTTTTAAGAAGAATAGCAAACAAGCGTGTGGCCGTCTAATATCTTCTTTCCGATTCATTTTACGACAAAAACATTTATGTACAATATGAAACTAGATAAACTTTCCTACCATTTATATTATTTATTTCTCAAAATTAATATGTACCATATTGAATATATTGTAGAAATAGTACTGTTAACCGTCATTTTCCCAATATGGCAGCGAGATTTGCAGAGAGACGAGGTGACAAAGTTGATATTCAAACAAAGGAGATCTACATATAAACTTACATTGAACTAGTTTTAAAGTTCGGAAGAACTATAGTTCCACCGGCACCACCATCGACTTCACAATTTGCCGTAAAGCATTACTTGTGCTTCGGTTAGAGAGGTGCGGTTGCCGGCTACACTTTGAAGCAAGGCGACCATCTTAGTCCCCAGGAGTAACAACGTATCTACGTTCAAGTTCAAATAGGATTTCAGTCGTGTTTGTGGTTATACGTATTTGTCTATGCGCTGCGACTGCTTAACATGAGGAGGCTTGCATGCGCATTTGCAACTCTTCTCATATAAAAAAAAACTCGATTAATTTTGTATGCCCTCGAAAACCTTTCCAAGTAAGCATTAATTTTACAATCAAATATACTAAATGTATTACTTCATAAAATCCACGAAATAATAATGGATCTGGGAACTCTAATTACAGCTCGTCTACACTTGTTGTCTATTATTTGTTTAAGTAATTAGTCTCCATAATCTGAACAAGTTCGGCCTTGTCTTTCCCCGAAGTAAGCTGCTAATTAATATAGTTAGTGCGCTCAGCTTAAGAGAATCTTTGCAGTTTCACGCTATAATTTTGGAAATAACAAATCATTCTCAGAATTCTCAAGATCTTGTCATTATGCAACCATCTCGGATTTTCTTGAGTCAACGCTGTACTAGGAACCTACTTTTATATATCATATACATATTTTATATTTGTATTCTGTACGTGTGATTGTCTTCTTAAAGAGTTGGACCGATTTTGATGACTTTTTGTGTGTTTGTGAAGGTCTCTAAATGGTTCAGTTCCTCGGTAGGATCTAATAGATGGCGTTGATTTTTAACACGCTTTTATTAGCTTGGGTTGTATCTATGTATGTAACGGGTTCTTCGAGCATAAGTTTCACCAAAGCGTGTTTTTTAGTTTTTTTTTAACTATCATTTTTTATATTTCTACTGAAGCGAGTCCGATTCGAGTCGAGTCTAGTCAAGTCGATTCAAGTCGAATCGATTCCGTTGAGGACATCAACGATTCTTGAACGTCATCAAAACAGACAAAGAAGAGCAAGCAGGGCAATACAATGCATCAACCACCTTTTTTTTAAGGATGTCAATGCCTGCAAAGTCCAGTATTTACATATATAAATGGGCCTGTTGTTGAAAACTGTGAGAAAATCCGTCCAGTATTTTCTGAATTTATCTTGAACGGATGACAGACAGACGCGACGGAGGACCTTGTTTTATAATATTTAGAGATAGGATATTCGAACAATAACAATTTTTATAACATCTCATCAAAAAACTGTCTTTACCACTAATAATAAAAATATCTGTATTAGAAAGTTTTAGGAAATCATATTATTTAAATAAATTGTTTGTATGTGTTTTATTACACGAAAATACCAAGATGGCGACTACTATGAGAGCCATTTTAGAAGAATCTAAGAATATTCCCACCCCTTCCGTCTAAACGAATATTTCACAAAAATGATAACATAATTACTTTTGTTAATTTACTTAACATTTCTTACTTTGAAAACATTTTCTTTAACTCGATGTTTTCTTTGCGGAGCGAAATGTTTGACATCAATTTAATTTTCTCTCACAATTTCAAGCTTGTGTTAGTAAGAAGGAACTTTGTAACAAAGAATTTGTTTTCATACTTGTGGGTAGACATTTTTGTTAAATAAAAATTGGTAAGTGCGTGTCGGAATTTCGTATCATGGGATAAAGTTACTGAAAATGTATTAAATCTTTATTTTCCACTTAACAGTGATTACGTGTTCGTTCCACTTGGCTTTGAAACCTTTAGTCCGTGGAATTCGAGTGGCAAAATTTTTTCAAACATTTTTTTTAGTTCTAAGTTTGATTAACCCTGCTGTTGACAAGAGGGCTGGTTCATATGGAATGAGGGTTCTTGGCATCATGTCGCTACTTCTACTGTAATTAGTTTTAAGATTTTAATTATTGTTATTTATATGTTAATTACGTGTAAATAAAATATATGTATTTATATATAGTAATCTCAATAATTATTTAAACCGTCTCTGCAACTCATTGACATCTATGTCTGTAAATAGGACTGGCGTCCTGCCTGCGCACGCCATACACAGATGCATAACTACTTCTGAGGACCATATGAACGCTTTGCTTGTAAGTCTAGCCGTAGAACGCACCACTTCAACCGAATCACAAAAACAACTTTACGGCGGATTATGAGTGCAGCGATGGTACCCCTGGAACAGTAGTTCTACCACCTGCCAAATGTGACATGTGATTATGAAACGCAATTAATCAATTTTACTAAAAGTGAGTAATTTAACTCCCATCTAATTCGTAACATAATTCCAGTATTTCATTTGTAAACGAAACGAGAAAGATTTGTCACAAAA
>DWON01008463.1:0-12109 GCA_018251015.1 Phocides pigmalion okeechobee | reverse complement strand
CCGTTTCTTACTCTATCACAATAAAAAAAATGTCAGAAGAACTGTCGAAAAAGTCATTAGTAATTTTAAAAGTCATTAGTAAGTCTCCGGAAGCCATACCTACTTTTTGCTTTATAACAGCAAAGTTATTCAAAAGCAAGAAATCAGCATAAATCCCCGTAACATTTCTGTTGATCTTAAACTTATATCATCACGGAGTTAATATATTTTACGACATACATAACGGGTACTCACGATTTACGTTTTTTAAATGATCATATTTTAACCAGTTGCATGGCTCGTGGTCACGGCTAAAGTTTTTCTCAAAACAAATATAAAAAATCCAGCCTGGGAGTGTTGATTCCGTAATGGGCCCATTTGGGCAAGGCTTCACCCGCAGAATTTTATTTAATAATTTTGATTTCTAATATATATTAATATATAGTAATATTTAGCTAGTATAGACTATTTTATTATAATTACATATTTTTCAGTCCACATACTACGAGACTTCAATGGACATTTTAAAGGATAGAATATTTCAAACTGCCAGTATTATTTACAGTTTAGGTAAGTTGTTTGTATATCCGGCTAATACACATTGTTAGAGGCAACCATCTTAGTCCTCAAAAGTAGGAACGCATCTGCGTCCATCCATAAATAGAACTTCTTTTCTGGGCTGCAGTGACCACTTAACATCAGGTGGCCTGCATGCCGTTTCTTACTCTTTCATAATAATAAAAAAATAAAGACTACTTTTTACCCGAACCTTTGTCTGAGTAAAAGACGATTTACGCGGACAAAGTCACGGACATCGAACTTAGGCATATTATTTCCAAACCCAATCTTAGCACCCATTTAGGATGTATCAAAGAACCAATACAGTAAAATAGGGCGGGGAAGTACCATCGCCGCCCTCATAATCCACCGTAAAGCATAACTTGTTTTTCGGTTGAAGAGGTGCAGTTGCCGGCTACACTTTGAAGCGAAGCTGCCATCTTAGTCCCCAGGAGTAACAACGTATCTACGTTCGAGCCCAGATAGGATTTCGGTCTATGGGCTGCGACTAATTAACATCAAGTAGTTTGCTTGCGCGTTTGCTACTCTTCCCACATAAAAATTGAAAAACAGATGAATAAAGTAACAGATTGAAATCCAGCAATAAATAACCAATTATATCTCGTGCATTAAATTTAAATTCAAATGCAGATATAATAGATGAGTTTAATGCCTCAATACATTATTCTCAAGCATGAGGCGTCCCGTTTCTCCCTAACGAAGAATAAAATTAATGGCCCTAAGGAATTCCCGTCTGGAGCTTCATTGGATCTGTTTACTGCCAGTATTTATAGCCAGTTGTAATTATTTACTTTGGGTATTTCCTTTGATTAATATCAAGTTTAAAAAGGTTTACATGTTTTACCACTTAAGACCTGTAACACCAGCTTCTAGGCAAGAAAAGCCGCGGGCCAAAACAATACAATACAGTCAAAACATTTGATTTGATTTGATTAAAAAGATTTTGCCTAATTTGACAAGTGACGAATTAATTACGGCATCCAAATTTTGTTCCTTGCATACTATCTGACACATTTGAGAATGAATCACAAACTCAAGAATTGGCATTTTAGTCAAAAATAGCTAACACCTAACATTAATAAATATTATTAATAAGAAATTATAGAGTAAAATTTTATTTTTAATAGAAATATTTTTAAACATAAAAAACTAAATGATGAGAATGTTTAAAAATATATTAGTGCATTTTACATATGAATATTTATTTTCTAGTAAAAGCCTAAGTTAAAACGAATTACGGTGGCTTGTTGAAAGTTCACTACTGCTTACCCGTAAATAGATAAAGCTGGGCGAAGGTTAGGGAAAATGTAATAATATAGGAACTTTTATAGGCACCTTAATAGAATGAAGGTTTCAAATTTACCAAACAAAAGGTAGGGCTGTGTAAAATTTTTAATGCTAGACTTACTTTAATTGTGAATTTAAAAGTACTTTTTTATGTGAGAAGAGTAGCAAACGAACATGCAAACGACCGGATGTTTAGTAGTCGCAGCCCATATACCTCCACGTACAATTATAAAACGACTGAAATCTTAGCTGAATTCGAACATATGTAGATACGTTGTTACTCCTGAGAAGTAAGATGGTCTTGTTCCTTCAAAGTGTAACCGGCAACCGCACCTCTCCAAGCGAAACCAAGTAATACTTTACGGCGGATCATGACGCTGACGGTGGTACCTCCTCGGTCGAAATAACTTCCACCTTTACTATCTTTACTACTTGCAACTAAATGTAATGAAAATTAATGTAAAAAGACAATTAACACGACACGTTTATCTCCAGAAAAAGAAGACTATAATGCTTATGACATCAAATCCTTTACAATATCTGGAGTAAATATATTCAACGTGGATCGTACTATTTATAGCGAGGAGTTCTTCCAGAAAATGAAGGAAGTAATAATTGCTTCGGAAAATTTACATGAAATGTATCCTGAAAAGTATCAAAGGCCTATAGGTTTAGCCGTTACTACGACCGTTACAGAAGTTATTGACATTGACGATAGAGTAAGTACTAAATGAAATACTATTTTTTGAAAATTTAATAGTGTAAAGAAAAATGTAGTTAATTCTTTTTTGCAGGTTGATCTTATCATTTTAAAGGATGTTAATAATTTGGACGACTTATTAGAATTCAAAAAGCAACATGAGAATAAATCTATGCCAATCTTGTTATGGATCGAAAAAAACAATATGATAGATCTAAATCAGATCATTAAGGTTATAGTTATGTTTTTTGAAAATAATGCTTTAATGACAGTGGGTAAGAAATAAATAAGATGTAATGACTTCTTATCATTATTACATTATCATTAACAGTCTTCAGATGGAATTGTGGTCCACGATAGCAATACAGTGGAAGATAATTGTTGTAAAGTTAATTTATGCAAACAGGTAAGTTTGGAATAGCAGGAAAAATACTTCAAGTTATTAGTAACCATTATAAATACGGTCTATCTACATTTTATTTCAGGCTTTCAAACCTGTATTTTATATAAAACGAGGCCTAATGAAAGGTTACAGAGCTTTGCCGGCTCACGATAGGAAAATTTTAGCAGTTGCAAATAAAATAGTTACTGATAAATTTGATGGAATTATATTAATAGATAATAATGAGGATTTAGGAGATGAAACACGAAGAAAATTAATACAATCGCTAATTACAGCGATAGATAATGAAGAAGATAATATTAATAATGATTATGAATTTTATAAACTAACTTCAAAGGTGAGTACTTCGTCGAGAAGAACTGGAATTGTTGTGTTATGTTTTTTGTTTTGTATTAATTTTTTGCATTAAATACCAATACTGCCTCCGCTATCAATGGCTATAGCTGTATCTTTAGTAGTTAAGCAAAGTCAATAAGTTACTACAGACTCGAAAGTCGTATTTTTTAAGAAGCGTAAGAGGAACTTTTTTATGTGAGAAGAGTAGCAAACAAGCATGCAAACTACCTGATGTTGAGTAGTCGCAGCCCATAAACATCCACGTACGACCACAAATAGGACCGAAATCCTATCTGAGCTCGAACGTAGACCCGTTGCTACTCCTGAGGACTAAGATGGTCACCTCGCTTTAAAGTATAGCCGGCAACGACAATTCTCCAACCGACACAAAAGTAATGCTTTACGGTAGATTACGAGGGTGGCGGTTGTACCTCCCCGGTCGAACTATGGTTCTCCCACTTTTAAATTTAATTATTAAAATCCAATTTCCAGATCAAAATACCAGTACTACTTCCAAAATCAGCGGCTTTAGCTGCGTCTATAGCAGCTAAGCAAAGTGGGGCGGGTGCTATTATAGTTCCCACATCAAGTGGTTTATCAGCTCGATATGTTTCGAATGCAGCACCTTCGTGTCATATCCTAGCTGTTACTACTAGAAGGGAAGTAGCAAGATTGTTGCATTTGTATCGTAAAGTTATACCTCTGTTATACGAAGGTTAGTGAATTTCTTATCTTCTAATCTATCTGTTATATTCTTTACTGCCCACATGACCACGAGCCATCCAAAGGGTTCGAAATTTCGGCAATTAAAATCAAAAATTGTTAATCGTGAGTACCCGGCACATATATAGTTAACTGTGTGGATTCCTCGATAATATTAGTTTTAAAATCATCCCTGTTTTCGTTGCCTCTTTTCCAAAACGAAACACCTTACGAGTCGGTGGTGGTATATTCAGAAAGAGTTCTGTGAAGAATCTAATTTGAATAAAAATATTTTTATTGTAATTAAATAAAATCTACTTTGATTTAAACTGAATAATAAATAACAAATTGTCTTAAAATTACAGATAGTAATACCGTGAATTGGCATCAGGCATCTTTGAATCGTATACAATTTGGAATGACAGTAGCCCTGGAGAATGGACTTTATTCTTACGATGCGAAGGTAGTGATACTAGCGCCATCTAGCGAAGACGTTGGATATTGCAATAGTATACGGATTGTTTCTTTGCCTATGAAGTGTGAAGATTTAGAGTTTTAATTTTTATAGCGGTACAATTGAGGTCCAGGATTTGAATTACGTGCAAGTGATGATTTTAGAAGTTGTCTTCATTATAGACACATTATTGCTTGTTATAATTACATACATGACAATTATTTAAATATGTTCTATTAAAAAATAAAACTAGGTTTCGCCTGTGTCTTTTTGAATTTGACATGACAATAAATTCACAGACATTCACGTACAGCCACGAATACGGTTGAAATCCTATCTGAGCTCGAACGTAGACACGTTGTTATTTTTGAACACTAAGATAGTCCCCTCGCTTCAAAGTGTAGCCGGCAACCGCACGTCTCCAACCGAAACACAAGTAATGCTTTAGGGTGGATTATGAGGGCGGTTTATTATGAACCTATTAGTTACTGTCCCATTGTTGGGCAGGGCCTCCGAGTGGGCAGGATTAGGCCGTAGATATAGATCATTGATGTTTGCGTAAAATATAAACGCACCCGCAATCAATAAGGCTTTAAGATTGTGCGGAGACAGTTGGAATTAAATAGTCTGTGCACGAAAATGCTGATTCGAAGATTTCCGACGAAACAATAGGACAACAAGTCCAAAATTTACATTTCTATTAGTTCAAACCAAAACCAAATACCCACCTCCCAACTATTTGAATTGAATGCCTATTAGCCTCTTGCCTCATTACGAGAGATACCAAGAGTATTTGTGAAGTTGTAATTGAAAGACTTTTAAAAGTAAAAACTTCTTTAGCGGGGTTGAGCACGTTTAAAATCGCGTCAGGACACGTAACCTGATCGAAAATTCGTAAGACGACGCGGCGTAGGAGAGAAAAATCCTCCTCTCTTTTTTTTAATGAAAATGTAATAGATTTGTTATCTTTTAGTGAAATTATAATTTTTAATCCATCTACACAAATAATAAAATTGTAACTGATAGCTGTCTGTACGGAAGATATATGAGAAAAACTATTTATATTTCTTTATTAATTCAATAGAATTTAAAACAGCTGCTAGAATTTTTGTATGTTAGTGTGCATTAATCACAACGGTTCATCCGATTTCAGTGCGCTTTTCACTAATGTGTTATGCCTAACTTTCATTTACATTTAGTGCTTGTTTCCTTCCAATCGGCCTATAAAAAAGGTATAAATTTGAAAGTTACTGTTGTGAGTACTTGAGTACTTTTTGCTATTAAAACATCTGAACTCGAAAATTTAAGCTCATATGCATGTAAGCAACATGTGCAGTCGCAAGTAGCATCTAAATCTAAAGATGGGAGAACTATAGTTAAAGGTGAGAGAACTATAGTTCGACCGGGACGGTACCACCGCCGCCTTCATAATCCACCCTAAAGCATTACTTGTATTTAGGTTGGAGAGGTGCGGTTGCCGGCTACACTTTAAACCAAGGTGACCGTCTTAGTCCTCAGGAGTAGAAACGTATCTACGTTCGAGCTCAGATAGGATTTCGGTCGTGTTCGTGGTTGTCTATGGGCTGCGGCTACTTACCATCAAGTGGATTGTACGCTCGTTTGCTACTCTTCTCACATAAAAAATCTAGTTTTTTTATAAGAAACTGCGAATCGCTTTGAACTCGCAACTAGCTTCCAATCGAGTGACGAACAATGTCTTAAAGGGCTTCGTCTGTGTATTCAACGTTACCTAAGTAACCAGATTAGTCTGTTTACAATATTAATAAACAGTTACTGTTAGTACTGAATCCATTATACGTTAAACTTTTGAACAAATATCGAAATTGACAGACCGTTTTAGTGTTTCGTGTAAGGGAACGTAATTGTTTTATCTATGAATTTAAATTATTATCTACGCGGAATTTATACATTTTAATACGTAACGGGTACTCACTCTTGCTTTTAAAGTTTAGCCGTAACCACGAGCCATGCAATTGGTTCATAATAGTGGCAAAGCAAAAATCTTAAATCTTGATTACCTTTTACATAGTAAAAAATATTTTATTGTTATTAATAAATTGATTTGCAATTATTTAGATTTGATATTTCATAAGATATCTTCTTAATTTATTTAATTTATTTTTGATTGAATTCAGATCCTTAAAGAAACCTATGCGGCAGTTGTTATTTGAGTATGATATACCATATAACCACCATATAAATACCATGTGTCCATGAACCATGCAACTATTATGAAATACCATAAAATATTATGAAATACCATATAACCACCATATAAATACCATGTGTCCATGAGCCATGCAACTATTATGAAATACCATATAACCACCATATAAATACCATGTGACCACAAACCATTCAACTAATTCGAAACATCGGGAATTACGAAAAAGTCGTTAACATATGTACAATATATAAATTCCGCGAGTATTTTGGTTCAAAAATCATAAAAAGTATTAGAATTACATTTGTATTAGAGACCTTGTAGTGAAACACTGGTAATTTGATGTCAAAATACTATATAATCAATTAAAATTTAGCCATGACCACGAGATAGCAATTATTTCGAAATATCGGCAATAAAAATCGTTAATCAGAAATACCCGTTACATAGAAAAATGTGTGATTCCGCTATGATATTAGTTTCAAATCCGATGAAGTATTTGAAATTTTAAAACAAAACAGTTAAAAAAATATATGAAATTGAAAATGTATCTAACATGAAGGAAGATCTGCAACTTTCAGGTCCTTACAAAAACAATCTTTAATCGTGAGTACCCGTTACATAGTAAAACGTGTAATTCCGCGATGGTATTCGTTTCAAATCTTACGTTTTTTTAGTATTGAAATTTGAATTTTTGAAACAAAACAGTCACAAAAAATTGAAACTGAAAATGCATTTAGCATGAACGAAGACCCGCACCGTTAAAACAAAAGAACCCCCGAAACTAAGAACAAATGGTTTCCAAAGACGTGACATATGCACGGAATAAAAAGAAATTTCAGTGAAAACTCGTCATAATTTTGTGCAGTATAAAAAGATAAAGTAAAGCTTGCATTACAATTTCGTGCAGTGAGACTGCATTGTGTGTGATGGGCAACGTACGTATATAGAGGCCCGTGTACACTCTCCGTGTAAATCTCCATAGAGTTCCGCAGCTCAGAGAAAAACGAGTTGTTTGCTGCAACAGCTAGAAAAAATAAAGGTCCGTGTACACTATCCTCCATAAACCTCTCCAGAGTTCCGCAGGTCACAAGTGAAAACTAATTTTTTAGCTGCAACAGCTATAATAACTAAAATTTAAACACAATTTTTTGCGTCTTATTCCAACAGTTTCACTTTACAGTAACATACATATGAAAAGCAAATCAATTGCTGGCTGGCTTAAAATGATAACGTTACCCTATAGTAGACTGGTGGCGGGGGAAATGATATATGGCATGGCTTTGTCTAGGTGCTAGTATTAGCAGATGCAAAAGATTAAGAGAACCATAACGATGGGAGAACGCGTGCCGAGATTTGGCACTTAGCCCTTTCATTGGATAGGTACAGGTACCTCGAACCAGTCACTGTCTCCACAAAGAAGAATGAAGGCGGCAAAGCTGGGATAGGTACCTCAAACTAGTCGCTACCTCCTCGAAGAAGAAAAATAAAGGCGACATCGCTACGCTGCAGCCCACTCCGGGAGTAAGGGTGAAGGTCCATCATTATTATTGAATCGCTAATTATCTCAAAGCTCGTCTTCAAAGCTGTCGCAACTACAGTTTGGTCATCAGACCAGCAACGTGACACCTGCACAGCAAAACTGCCCGCCGCATGTTCTACATCGCCGACACAGTAGGTGAACATTTTTTTTGCGTGTCTGTGCTCATAACACTCGCAAAGCACTTAACCGATTTAAATTAGATTAAATTCATATGTAATGCTTAAAACCTTTTCAATTATTTAGCAAATTAAAATATTTTTATTATATGTGACTGATTCTAAAAAGTGTATATTGAAAAGATTTTGTAGCTAATACTGTCTTATACTGTCTAATTGAATAGACTTATTTTGCTTTATAATATTTGTATACCGTATATAAATAAATATTTTGTAAAATTAATGTATCACGTTGTTTAAATTATTAAACACTAAACAGTTTCACCGTTACCACGAGCCATGAAACTATTTCAGAATATCGGCAATTAAAAATGAAAAATGAATCGTATTGTATTTTGTAATATTCGGATGTTGCGTTAAGCCCTTAAAGTAATGTGCAACGTATAATGTATCGCGTTACAAACGGACGACATCTTGCGGGAACCGGTGTCTTTATTCTGGACACTTATTTATTTATTTATTAAATTAATTCAATTCAATTCAATTCAATTTATTTGTTGAATAAGGTTAATTACAAAAATGGTTAATAATATAGTGAAGTCCGCTTATTCTACCCGTCACGGGTGTCCAAATTTTATTTTTTATTTTATTTATAGCTATATTGCAATACTGTTTGAGGGCTAGCTAGGTTTTTACTTCATTTATAGCTAAATTATAACCCAATAATGTAAGGAGGTTAAGGCCTGCCTAGTGAGGTGACGTCACATGGGTGGCGTGATAAATTAGACAATAGCGCTTATACATTCAGCGGTACTCACTATCTGCTGTAAGGTCGTTTGCTACCCTACTAAAATAAAAGAAAATACTGATATTAAGTAATGACTATCTGTCCGACTTATTACTTTTGTTAATATGTTCAAAATTTTACTACGTAACGTATATTGGCGATTTTAATTGCCGATATTTCGTATCTGTTACATAGTCCATCCATCAGCCTATACGTGTCCACTGCTGGACATAGGCCTCCCCCAGGTGCCGTCACTCAGAGTGGATCTGTGCCCTCTGCATCCAGTTTTTACTGGTCCATCTAGTAAGGGAATACCCTGTGCTCCTTTTGCCAGGACGTGGTCGCCACCTGAGGACAATTTTCAATTGCCCAATTGGCAAATATAAGAGGAACGTGAGACTGGCTATAAAAAACAGTGAAACTGCAATGTAACATCTTTGCATTTTTCATTTTTTTAATAATATATATTTTTTAATAATCGCTTCATTTTTCATTTTATTGCTGTTCTGCTCCGTAAATTTCCATCAACACTAATTTGTCTATGCATAAGTTATCAGAGGAAACTTTGCTGGTCTATGTATTTATGTAATTGAACTCTGTTATCTGTACAACAATTATTGTGTGTTTCGCAAATATAAATAAACAAACAAACAAACATTTCTGTCCTATCGTTACACACAAAAAAATATTAATTCGGCGATGATATTAGTTAAAAACATATGTTCAAACTGTTGCAAAAAGCAGCGGAATCCACAAAACAGTTGAACCCGGATTCAGAATAGTCCCTCGCTCGTTGAAGGACCCGCTAATGTCACGTGAAATAAGACTAAAACAGGGATATTAAGATGAGAGGTGCCTTTGAATCCCGCCTTAGCCGAAAAGAGTGCACGATGACACTCAATGTTACAAGCAGCCCTACAGTTTTCCATTACACAAAGTCTCGTGGAATCACCTTTGTGTATAAGACAATAAGGTTGAAATTTGATTAGACGACGCGTTCACCTGAGATTAAACAGCTATGCATTATTCCTTACTATGTCCTGATAATTTTATTTCACGAAGGCGCATTGCGTGGTTTCTATTTACACAGCATTAGGGTTCAGAGTGGCTTGGATTTTAGAATTTCGTGGATTTTATGAGGTATATATTGTTACTTTCTACGTCATTCATCCCTTCTTATATTTGAGTGCACTGGAGGTTGGCTGGTACGTTATATTTGAATGGTTAAATCAAAATTTTTATTTCGATTTTCAACCAGGTGGAGTATGTAGATCTTTTGATATTCTTCTTCAATTCTGAGATGTCTGGCGTCACAACTTGAAAGTTTGTCTTTTTTATGTTGGAAAGGAAGCAAACAACGGTGCAGGCCATATGTTAAATCGTCTTTGCAGCCCATAGACATCTACGTACATCCTCAAATAAGACTAAAATCCTGCTTGACGTTGTGCATAGATGCGTTGCTCCATCTGAGATCTGAGGTGGTCGCCTCGCTTTTAAGTGTAGACGGCAACCGCAAAGACTGCCTGCATCTGGGATGTAAATCTATCTGTTACCAATGTCCACTTTCTATATTTTGATATTAATTATTATTAGAAATATTTTAATGAGTTACATAGCTGTAGTTTCAAGATACTTACAAGCATGTTGCTATTATGAACCAAAAAGGAATAACATATCTCTTCTCTACACAGTGTAAAACAGTCGCTTCCCGCCATATATACGCTTAGATTTTTCGAACTACGAATCGGATTTTAATACGGTTTTCAGAAATAGATAGTTATTCGAGAATTTTAAAGATTTGAAATATGATTTTGTAAATGCTACTGCGCGATGCTGAAGCAGGACGCTAGTTTCCTTTTAAAACAAGACTCCTTAAATTGATACGTTAATTCAGTAATTTAATAGAACTAGACGGTGCGAACGGGGAGGTACCACCGCCAAACCCATTTCAAGCATGAAGCAATTCTTACAAAATGTACATACAAGAAAGTTAAATTAATATTTTGATTCTCAGTTGGAAACCTGGTATTCTCGTCACGCGTAGTACTAAAAGGAAATGATGAACGAAGAACACTAAATAATACGTAAAACATTTATAGTCTCGACGAATAAATAATAAAACGTTAGACCGGAATCCTGGAATAAAAACAGGTACTGGTAAATTAAACAAGAGGCAGGGTAGCTACGCGCTGGTATGCGGAACCGTAAAATTCCTGGTGGGTTCCGTTAGCATAAGGGATTTTTTGCGTTGTATTCTTGTGGACAACATTTAGGTCTTACAACTTGGACTCTGAATTAAAATCTTGTTTTTAACTCACATCAACGTGTGATCGAATATTAAAATCTTTTTAATATTCGATCACACGTTGGTGTAGATAGATGTGTTGCTCTTTCTGAGAATTAAGATAGTGTCTACCTCTTAATTCTCAGAAAGAGCTAGTAACTGTAGCCGGGAATCGCATGTTTCCAAAACACGAGAGTTGTTTTATGTTGGATTACGAGGGCGGCGGAGTTACCTCCTCATAGAACCTGGTTCCATGTATGTGCAATACTTAGAGCATTCACAAGCTCTCGATTAATAGTGTATCCTATCCAGTAGGCTACAGTATTGGTATTCGTATTAAGAAGTCCACTAACATCTGTGTAACGTACCTATTGTTTCTTTAAACACCTCTAATATAAATGCAAATTGTGTCTACGCGTGCCCTCGAAGACCCGCCAACTAGTTCTTTCAAAATAGATTTAGATCCTGATGTTTATTTACGTTTCGTTTAGGACACAAAAAGCGAAAAATAGTAGATTTTTTTTGTGTCTGGATGGAAAGATGTGGTTGTCTACTCACTTACTGAGGCAACATAATTCTACGGAGTAGCAACACGTGTACCATTAGCATCTGTCAATAGATTCCCCCGCCACCGCAGTTTCGGTGCGACCACGAGCCATTTTTTTTTATTATGAAACACTAAGAAACGGGCATGCAGGCCACCTGATGTTAAGTGGTCACTGCAGCCCATGGACAACCACGTCCAATCTCAAAT